>JAHIAM010000460.1:0-47918 GCA_021605205.1 Aegilops longissima
TCGCTAAACCAACTCGAGAGGTTATTGACCACGCGAACACGATCAACGACCACGAGGGCATTTCCTGCGAGCAAGCGAAGAACAAGCAAGAAACTGAGATTGCAATCTGGATATTGCGAATATAAGATGAAAGCTTTATTGATCAAGGTGGGGTTACTGTGGCGCCTTTATGCAGTCGTTGAACACAAGCGAAATGCTGCGAAGTTGCAGCTATGGCGAACTTTTAATCTAAACAAAACCCAAGGTCTAAGCGGTGCCCTAAGGGCTGTATATATGGAGGAAGAGGAATTTCGTGGCCCTTGGTGGAGGGTCGAAATCAACCCTAACTCTTGTTTCCCCACATACGGACTCTAAAACAGCCTATACTTAAGTATTTCGAAATTACATGGGCCTGGCCCACTAATAAGGTGTGCAGCACCTAGAATAGCCTCGGGGCGACATTTATGAAGTAGCATCTTGTATATTTCGTCCAAGGCTTCATGCACCCATTATGGTGGCTTCAAAGTCCTGAAATCATCACTTGTAACTCCGTTCTTGTTCCCCTTAGCATGGCATTATCTCCATGCTTGTTCTTGCTCAATGTCCATCCTTCTCCAAGCTAGGGCCTTCATTTGTAAGCAAAACAAATGTATCCAATTTAAGCAGCATCATATTCTCATGAACATTAGAATCATTACCAAGAAAGCGAAAGTACGATAATTTAATTGGCGTCTTGTGAGCTCTAGTAATTGGTCCGTATATGTAGCAGTAGGGGCTGTGGGTGTAACAATGGTATTGATGTCCTCATCATCCTCCCTTCTTGAAATGAAGTGAGTCCTCGCGGAGCTCATATTCCTCACCCAAATAAGGCTTCAAATCTGCAATGTTAAAAGTGGGACTAACCCCAAAATCTGCGAGGCAGCTCAAGTTTATATGCATTATCATTTATTTTCTCTAACACCTTAAATGGACCATCGACACGTGGCATTAGCTTTGATTTGCGCAAATTAGGAAACCTATCCTTACATAAATGTAACCAAACAAGATCTCCGGTGCAAAGACAACATGTTTTCTACCCTTATCTCCGACAAGTTTATATTTAGCATTCATCGCTCAATGTTTTCCTTAGTTATCTCATGCATTTTAAAATCAATTCAGCACGTTCTTTAGCATCAAAATTAACCTTCTCCGAAGATGGAAGAGGCAACAAATCAATAGGTGCACGGTAGGAAGCCATACACAATTTCAAAGGGCACATCTTAGTAGTAGAATGCAATGAGCGATTATAAGCAAATTCAATATGAGGCAAGCATTCTTCCCACATTTTCTTATTATTCTTCAAAACAGCCCTAAGCATAGTAGACAATGTTCTATTGACTACTTCAGTTTATCCATCGGTTTGGGGTGACAAGTAGTACTAAAAGCAGTTTAGTCCCCAACAGCCCATAAACATCTCCAAAAGTGGCTAAGAAATTTAGTATCACGATCTGAAACAATAGTATTTGGCACACCATGCAAGCGAATAATTTCACGAAAAACAAATCAGCAACATTAACAGCATCATCGCTTTTATGACATGGTATAAAGTGTGCCATTTTAGAGAATCTATCCACGACAACAAATATGCTATCCCTCCCTTCTTTGTTAGAGGTAAACCTAAAACAAAGTCCATAGATATATCCTCCCAAGGAACACTAGGCACGAGCAAAGGCATATATAAACCATGAGGATTGAGTCGTGACTTAGCTTTTTGACATGTAGTGCAGCGAGCAACAAAGCGCTCAACATCCGTCTCATCTTTGGCCAAAAGAAATGTGTAGCAAGTATATCCTCCGTCTTCTTGGCGCCAAAGTGTCCCATTAATCCTCCTCCATCGCCTCCTGCAACAACAAAAGGCGAACAGAGCTAGCAGGAATGCATAGCTTGTTAGCACGGAACACAAAACCATCATTAATAACGAACTTGTTCCATGTTCTTCCTTCTTTACAATTCTGCATTACATCTTTAAAATCAGCATCATGCACATATTGATCTTTGATGGTCTCCAAACCAAATATTTTGAAGTCAAGTTGTGAAAGCATAGTATAGCGACGAGACAAAGCATCGGCAATAACATTTTCTTTACCCTTCTTGTGTTTAATGACATAAGGGAAAGTCTCAATGAATTCAACCCATTTAGCATGTCTACGATTCAGTTTAGCTTGACTTTTAATATGTTTCAAAGATTCATGATCAGAATGTATAACAAATTCTTTGGGCCATAAATAATGTTGCCATGTCTCTAAAGTCGAACAAGAGCATATAATTCTTTGTCATAAGTAGAATAGTTCAGACTAGGCCCTCAATTTTTCAGAAAAGTATGCAACAGGTTTGCCATCTTGTAATAACACACCTCTAATCCAATTCCACTAGCATCACATTCAAGCTCAAAAGTCTTATTAAAGTCGGGAAGTTGGAGTAAAGGGCATGTGTCAACTTATCTTTCAATACCGTGAAGGCTTCTTCATGCGGTACCCCAAACAAAAGGCACATCCTTCTTTGTAAGCTCATTGAGAGGTGCAGCAATGGTGCTAAAGTCTCTCACAAAGCGCCTATAGAAACCAGCGAGTCCAAGAAAACTCCTCACTTGTGTGACCGTTTTGGGCTGCGGCCAACTCTCAATAGCTTCAATCTTGGCTTTATCAACTTCAATTCCTGTGGAGTAACAACATAGCCAAGAAAAGATACTCGGTCGGTGCAAAGGTGCACTTCCCAAGGTTACCAAACAAGCGTGCATCACGTAGAGCATTAAAAACAACACGTAAATGTTCCAAATGTTCTTCCAAAGATTTGCTATAAATCAGTATATCATCAAAGTAAACTACCACAAATCGTCCAATGAAAGCACGTAAAACTTAGTTCATTAATCTCATGAAAGTACTAGGTGCATTAGTTAACCCAAAAGGCATGACTAACCACTCATATAATCCAAACTTAGTTTTAAATGCTGTTTTCCATTCATCTCCCAATTTCATACGAATTTGATGGTATCCACTCATAAATCAACTTTGGAGAATATTGTAGAGCCACTCAATTCATCAAGCATATCATCTAGCCTAGGAATAGGATGGCGATAACGAATAGTAATATTATTAATGCCTCTACAATCAACACACATCTGTGACGTACCATCCTTTTTAGGCACTAGTATAATAGGAACAGCACAAGGACTAAGAGATTGGCGTATATAACCTTTGTCGAGCAGCTCTGTACTTGGCGCATAATCTCCTTCGTCTCCTCTGGATTGATGCGGTATGGTGCGCGGTTGGGTAGCGATGCACGGGAATTAAGTCAATTTGATGCTCAATCCCTCGAATAGGTGGTAATCCGGTGGCACGTCTTGTGGGAAGGCGTCGGTGAACTCTGCAAAATGTTAGTGACAGCGGGGGCAAAGAGGAAAACCGTCCTCGAATGAAAATAATGCCTCTTTGCACACAAAAGCATAGCAAACAGATTTGCTAGAATCTAGCTCATCAATATCAGATTTGGTGGCAAATAAACATGCACTTTTCAGTTTAATTTCAGAAGCAACATTAGATGGTTTATTATTAGGCTTCATTTGTTGCTCAAATTCTTTTGCCACAATCTGATTTTCACTCTTATTTTCTCTGTTTTGCTTTATTAGCTCTATTAATATCATCTTTCAAAATGGAATCAGGAGTCATAGGAAGCAAAGTAATATTTTTATCCTTGTGAACAAGAGTATCTGATTGTTTCTACCATGGTGTACAGAATTTTTATCAAATTGCCATGGTCTACCAAGTAATAAGGAACATGCTTGCATAGGTACCACATCACAATCAACATAATCAGCATATGTAGAGATACTAAAATGCACACGAGCGATCGTGTTACCTTAACCTTGCGCTGTTGTTGAACCATTGGATGTAGTAAGGATGTGGATGTGGTCTTGTGGTGAGAAAGCTTCTCCACCATATCCATGCTAGCCAAGTTGTTGCAGCTCCCTCCATCTATGATGGCCTTGAATAGAGCGTTCCTTCACAACTCCTTTGTATGGAACAAGTTATGCCTCTGATTTTGCTCAGCTTGTGTAACCTGCACACTCAAAACACGTTGAGCAACTAAACATTCATACTGTCGGCATCTTGACAGCCATGTATTGCGTCTCAGGATCAGAATCATCTCCACCGTGTTCTTCATGTGTAATAAGAGCCAAAGTCTCTTCATCATAGTCACTAGCGGACTCATACCCACCATCCTCGGTAGCAATCATCACTGCGCTGAGATTGGCATTCTCTCATAAAATGTCCTCTTCCCTTACAGCGACGACAAATAATATCACTTGTGTGCCTGTTGGCGCCATGGAAGAAGAAGAGCTCTGTGTAGGCCCAGCGGTGTACTCTTGGCGGATAGTGGTGGTTGTGCTGCTTTCTTGTATCACGGTTGGAGGTGGCAGCCGGCGGAGGTGCGGTGTAGTAGAGCGTGTGGAAGTAGATGATGCGTGGTGTCCATGATGAAGGTCGACCTGCGAGAAAAGTTAGTCGCGCCAAGGCACATCGATCCTGCACTTCACGTTCAGCTTTACAAGCAAGATGGAATAATCGGTGATATTATTATAATCCTTGTAGTCTAGAATGGTCTGAATCTCTCTATTTAATCCACCCAGAAAGCGTGCAAGCATAGCTTCATTCTCCTCAACAATACCACATCTAATCAAGCCAGTTTGTAATTCTGATAATATTCTTCTACGAATTTTTCCTTGTCTTAAGCGCTGCAATTTTGAAGTAATTCACGTTGATAATATGGTGGAACCTTGATGCGCATAGCAGTTTTCAAAGCAGCCCAAGTAGCTGGAACAGGATATAATCTACAATGTTCAGACCACCAAACACATGCAAAGCTAGTGAAAGCACAAACAGCAGCGGGAACACGTCTCTCCTCAGGATATTGTAAACATGTAAATCGTTGTTCAGTTTCTAACTCCCAAGTAAGATATATATCAGGAACATATCTACCCTCAAATGGTGGAATATTCAATTTCAGTTTAGGGAGATGGTCATGATCTCGTACTGAAGGGAGCGAACATTGCCATTATTTGCATGTGGGCGACACTGGTGGTTGTGGTCTTTGGTGGTTGCCGTGGTTACGATGTTGATCAACCTCATCCTCGTAAGCTCTCACATAATCATCCTCCCCACCCATGGCGGCGAGAGCCACGAAGTATCAACAGCAGCACCGGCAGCTTGGCGGTGAAGAGGGACACGGGAAGCTCGGCGGAGGGCTGTTTCGCGATGTGGAGGTAGTCCATGTTGTTGTAGTAGAGGTGCGTTAGGTGCAGCCGGTGGTGGTGGTGGTAGGAGCCAGCGAGCAATTCATTAAACTTGTTATCGAGCTTTGTTTGACGCCTTCTCAATGCCATCTATCTTCTCCATGGCCTCTTCAAATCTATTTAGCACATCGTCCACCTGCCCACTCATCATTTGTTGAAACTTATCATGTAGCGCTTTGTTTGTCATGTTCTCCCGGTCGGTCTAAATCGACTTGTGATCCTGCCATGGTTAGCGACAATAGAAACACACAAGAATATGATTGACGGACTACTAGGAAGTGGTGGTGGTGGTGTGGTGGGCGATCACAAATCCGTCAAGCAAATCTCAAATTCTTACAGTTCTTACCCGGCGGCGGCGGTGATCGGCAACCGATGTAGTCAAAACTCTCAAAGCTTGGATAGGCGATTACGGGGAGAGTCAAGCATACGATGTAGATGTATGTGGAGCTGGGAAGGCTTATAATATGGTAGCAAAAAGGTTAGCAATAATCAATTCAGAGATGCAAAGTTGAATAAGCGCTCAGCAGCGATCTTGTCTTTGGTCCTAGGCTGAACCGTGCTAGAGGCGAGCCTAGAACACTAACAAAATCACGGCTGCTGCGGAAACAACGGAAAAGCACACTCTGGAATTTTTTTCGCTCTTTTTTTTTTGCGCTGCTTTTTTTTTTTTGCTGCTGCTTTTTTTTTTTTGCGAAAAATCACTATAATGGCGAGTGTCTCAAAACTCTTCCAGGTCAATGGCGGGATGGGCACGAAATTTTTTGACCAAAATTTTTTTTTTATTGCCGGACCCAAAAGCTGAAGCAGGTCAAAAAACTTTCTATATCTTGTTGTCTCAATACACTTAGAAACACCTAAAAATAGGATAGCGAAAATTTTTTGACAAGTGCGTTTTGGAAAATTTTGGGCCTAAGCGGAGGTGGTTTCGGACTCTTTTTTTTCGAAACCTACTCCGGCAAGGAAACACGAATCAGAAACTAGATGGATCTCGAAAACAAACCTAATATGCAAGGAACTTGGATTGGTGGTGGATATATGGTGGTGGTATATGGCACCGGTGGTGGTAGCGGTGGTAGTATATGGATATGGATCGGTGGTGGTATATGGACACGGATTGGTGGTGGTATATGGATACGGTTGAGCGGTGATGGTAGGTGGCGAGGCGATGATGATGGTGCGGTGGCGGCGTGACAACTTATGACCAGAACTTCGAAACTCTAAAGACTAGACTCTAAGACCAGCAACTAGACACGGCGATGCAACATAAATTCAACAAAGCAAAACCCTAAAAAGATTATGCAAAGGCTCAGATTGGTTGGATATGATGAACTAACCTAATTTTTTTGTGGCTTTTTCGTGGACTTTAGGTATGAAGAACAGACTCGATCTAAACTACGAAAAGCTGTAAAATCTCACGAGCAACACTGGAAATCTGATACCACTTGATAGAGGCAAAGGTGTCCGTCTTTCGATGAGATGTTGGTTTTCGCTTTGGAGGAAATCGACTTTGGCGATCCGACTACTGAGCGTGCGAGGGCGTCGCGCCTTAGCAATCGCTAAACCAACTCCGAGAGGTTATTGACCACGCGAACACGATCAACGACCACGAGGTGCATTTCCTGCGAGCAAGCGAAGAACAAGCAAGAAACTGAGATTGCAATCTGGATATTGCGAATATAAGATGAAAGCTTTATTGATCAAGGTGGGGTTACTGTGGCGCCTTTATGCAGTCGTTGAACACAAGCGAAATGCTGCGAAGTTGCAGCTATGGCGAACTTTTAATCTAAACAAAACCCAAGGTCTAAGCGGTGCCCTAAGGGCTGTATATATGGAGGAAGAGGGAATTTCGTGGCCCTTGGTGGAGGGTCGAAATCAACCCTAACTCTTGTTCCCCCACATACGGACTCTAAAACAGCCTATACTTAAGTATTTCGAAATTACATGGGCCTGGCCCACTAATAAGGTGTGCAGCACCTAGAATAGCCTCGGGGCGACATTTATGAAGTAGCATCTTGTATATTTCGTCCAAGGCTTCATGCATCCATTATGGTGGCTTCAAAGTCCTGAAATCATCACTTGTAACTCCGTTCTTGTTCCCCTTAGCATGGCATTATCTCCATGCTTGTTCTTGCTCAATGTCCATCCTTCTCCAAGCTAGGGCCTTCATTTGTAAGCAAAACAAATGTATCCAATTTAAGCAGCATCATATTCTCATGAACATTAGAATCATTACCAAAAAGCGAAAGTACACGATAATTTAATTGGCGTCTTGTGAGCTCTAGTAATTGGTCCGGTATATGTAGCGGTAGGGGCTGTGGGTGTAACAATGGTATTGATGTCCTCATCACGCGAGATGCGGGAGGAGATGGCGATGTGCAAGATCGAGGCGTCGATGAGCTATATGCCTGGCCGACAAGTGTGCGCGTCTTTGAGGAAGGAGGAGAATCCCGGAGAAAATCTGAAGCAAGAGAATCGATGGTGAGGAGGCTGCCCGGCAAAGAAAAACCGGCGGCGGAACAACGGAAGAAGAAAAGCAAAGATGTGCTAGTCGTTGAGCGGTCCGGCAGCGGAGGTGGCGCCAAGAAAGCCAAAGCTGGTAGCTCCGGTAAGGAGATTGCGCGGGCACCAACTACCGGCTGTGGCGATCGCCGACAAGCGGGGCAGACCAACAAGCGATCTTGCAAGATCCACCGCACCAAGGGCCATGACCTCCGAGCTGCAAGAAGGTCGAGCAGCTTGTCGAGCAACAAAAGGCTGAATCTGACGGCGACAAGGAGAAGGCCCGGAAGGTCTTTGGAGGGCGGCAAAAAGCGCCCGGCGAGGGCAGCCAGACCTCCTCGCGGTCGCGACAAGGGCGAAGATGATGGCGGCGATGAAGATATGGATGATGGCGAGACCGATGGCGGGAGCTCGAGAAGCCACGAGAGGTCACTGTGCGTTGTGGCGGTGCCTCTCTGCATACTTCACACCGCCAGCTCAAGCAGTGGGTGCGGGAAGTCAATGCGGCAGAACCACCCGTCGAGTCACGCAAGCCTCTGAAATGGTCCAGCACGCCTATCATCTTTGATATTGAGGACCACCCTGATCGCATAACTGCGGTCGGGTGCTTGCCGATGTTGGTTTCACCAACTATCCGCAACCTCAAGGTCACTAAGATGCTAGTTGACGGCGGGGCCGGCTTGAACCTGATCTCCTCCGCGGTACTCTAGAAACTCCAGATCCCTGATGGCGAGCTCGAAGAGACCGGCACATTCCAAGGAATCAATCCGGGAAGGAGCAAGCCGAAGGGAAAGATCACGTTGCCGGTGACATTTGGCAGCGAGTTGAACTTCAGGACTGAGAGGTCACTTTTGGCGTTGCTGACTTTCCATTGCCTTACAATGGGATACTCGGCCGTCGGCACTCGCCAAATTCATGGAAGCCTCTCACTATGCATACAACATCTGAAGATGCGAGCCCGATAAGTGTCATCTCTGTCCTGGCGACAAGAAGGATGCTCTTATCTGCGCCGACAAGATCTACCGGGAAGCGACAACGCAGCGGTCGCAAGTCACTTGCCGTTGAAGCTCCGGGCGAAGAAGACCACGTCCGGCAAGAGTTACGGCGCCCTCCGGCAAGCGCACCTCTTGGTGCTGCGCTACCGTCGAGGGCGCACCATTGAGCTCCACCGGCAAGTGTAAGAAGACAATGGCAGCTCCACGAGAGACCAAGAAGGTGTCCTCAAGGAGGATGGCACTGGTGGTACCTTTACCATCGGTGCCACTCTCGACCCTAAATAGGAAAGTGCGCTCATTGCCTTCCTGCGGGCAAGCGTCGGCGTATTTGCGTGGCAACCGTCGACATCCCGGTGTTCCCAGGAAAATGTCGAGCACCATCTTGTCGTCTGTCCTCATGCGGCCGTCAAGCGAAGAAAGTCGAGAAGCGGCGGTGGGCGCCAAGAATTCATCGCGAAGAAATCAAGAAATTGGAAGCAGCAGGCCTTGTCGGAGGTGCTCCATCCTCGTGGTTGGCCAACCCTGTAGTCGTGCGCAAAGCAAGCGGAAATGGAGGCTTTGTATCGACTTTACCGATGTTAATAAAGCTTGTCCCAAAGACCCATTTCCCTTGCGGCGCGTCGACAGATTATTGACTCCACGACGGATGTGACTTGCTTTCATTTCTTGATGCATACTCGAGATACCATCAGATCTTCATGGCGAAGAGGATGAGGAGAAGACGCATTCATCACCCCATGTGGCACATCTTTGTTCATACGGATGCCTTTCGGTTTAAAGAATGCTGGTTCAACATTTGCAAGGGTAGTCCATGGCGCTTTTGAGCCGCAAATATACGAAATGTGGAAGCCTACATGGATGACATAGTTGTCAAGAGCAAGGACAAAGCGACTCGGATTCAAGATTTAGCGAAACCTTTGCAAATCTGGCAAGATCAACCTCAAGCAACCCGAGAAGTGTGTGTTTGGAGTCCCCTCCGGCAAGCTTCTCGAGTTCTTCGTGTCTCGGCGGGGAATTGAAGCCAATCCCGACAAGATCAAGGCCATTGAGCAGATTGAAGCACCAAAGCGCGTCAAGGATGTCACGAACTTGCGGTTGCGTAGCTGCTCTCGGCAGGTTTATCTCTAGAGTCTGCTGGCGCGCCTGCCATTTTCAAAATATTGAAAAGGCAGGTCAATGAAATGGACTCGAGCGGAGGCTGCGCTGCAGGACTTAAAGAGATACATGTCCTCCACTCCAACACTTGTGCACCTAAGCCACAAGAGAAGTTGCTGCTATATATAGCGGCAACCAATCAAAGTGGTTAGTGCTGCGTTAGTAGCGGAGAGGAGGCGGATGATGAGCCAGCAACCACGGCGGATGCATCCGGCGACAAGCAAGGGACTTCACCGGCAAGCTCTGGTCCCGACAAAGATGGATCTGGTAGCATGAGAAGATCACGAGAAAAAAATGGTGCAGCGCCAGTTTACTTTAGCAGTTCCCTTCTGCGGGGGCTAGGTCAAGGTACTACGGTGTGCAGAAATTGCTTTCGGCCTTCTCATGGCCTCGAAAGCTCGCCATTACTTCCAAGCACATGAGATCACGGTCGTCACTCGTTTTCCGCTGAAGAGGATCTTGCAAAATCCGGAAGCAGCAGGCAGGATTGTCGGTGGGCCTTTGGTCTGCTATCAAGCTTTGGCCTCAAGTTTGAGAGCACTTCAACTATCCAAAGCGAGCATTGGCGGAGTTCATAGCAGAATGGGCGCCAACACAAGATGAAGAAATTCGAGAGCGAGCATCCCGTCAAGGAAGCAAGCAAAGTGGCTGATGTACTTTGATGGTGCCTTCTCGCTGCAAAGCGCCGGTGCTTGGCGTGCTACTTGTTGCACCACGGAGAGCACCTCAAGTCGTAGTCAGATGCACTTTCCCAAGGAGCAAGCAACGAACAATCTTTGCGAGTATGAAGGTTTGCTTGCGGTCTCGAGATCGCAGCAGACCTTGGGATCAAGAAGCTCATTATCGGGGTGACTCACGACTTGTCGTCCGCCAAGTGAACAAAATTATCGAGTCCGTTGATGGAAGCTTATGTTGATGAAGTAAGAAAGCTAGAAGAGCACTTTGGCGGCCTCTGAGATGGAACATGTCCCAAGAGCTCGAGCGACATTGTCGATGGCTTTGTCGAAGTCGCGCCGCATAAGTTACAATGGAACCAGGGATCTTTGTGCTCAAACTGACTCAACCGTCATAGCGCCATCAAGCTGGACAAAGCAAGAAGAGGAAGTTGATTTCTGGTGACTATTTTCGGCGAGAGCTCCCGAAGCCGCCGCCAAGAAGGTCCTCAAGATCAACACCAAGGGTCTTTGAGGAAGCGATCTGCTCCGGCAAGCCCTAGGGTTTGTTCCGTTGAAGCGAGCGCTCCCGACAAGTTTTGCTCGGCAAGCTTGCGGGGAGCGTCAACTCGGCTGAACCGCGAGTTCTCGCCGTAAGCGGATGTTCCCAGCAGCGGATGTGCCTTTAGTCCTTGTTGTCGAGCTGCAAGCTCCAGCTCACCTTGTCCACAATGGAGTGCGACAAGGGTCTTGAAACACTTCCACATCGACATCCGGCGGCAAGGTCACGAGGGCGTTGGTGAGTTGAGGCCTGGGTTGCGAAGGCCACCTTCACTAGCACCTTTTGAAGAGCTCCGCGCGAGATCATGCAGCGACTTCGTTAACCAGCTGCTTTGGGATCTTTTCCGAAGTCATTTGGAGGCCGTCGCCACGCCTTTGAAGAACAAGCTGAGCTTGGCGCTGGGTTGGAGGTGCTCATCGGAGAATACCGAGATCCTCCATCCCGGTGCGCTTGACTCCACTGTCGATGGCTGCGGCAACATCCACGAGACCCTCGGTCGGTGCTCCACATTCTCCCTAAAAGGCGTTACAGGCGGCGGCACTCACCGGCGGCGCCTCGTCGGCCTTGATCTTCTCCTTCAAGGCCACCTCCTGCTCCTGGCGCCGTCCGGTGTGCAGGTCAAAGTAGTCGGCTTCAACTCAAGATCTGCGTTGGAGTCCTTGGCGGCGCTAAGCTCCTTGCTCCTCTCGGCGAGGCGACCTGCAGCTCACCAAGGGTGTAGGCGTCCTTCTCGCGCTCGGGCTTGGCGCAGCAAGCTCCTCACGCTCTCCTTGAGATTGGCCTCAGCTCGCCACCTTCGTCTCCAGCTCCTTCTTGGCGGCCTCGGCAGCCGCGGCAGCATCCTCTGCTTCCTTGAGAGCCCCGCCAAATGTTTGCTCGCGCGTGGCAAGCTCCTCCTCGTGGCTGTCAAGATTGACCTTCCGCTGCACCAAATCGCTTTCCTGCGCAGACAGCTTCTCGGCAGCAAGCCGTTGTTGCTCTTCAACTTCAGCCTTCTCGAGGAGGAAGGCCTTACGCTCCTCGGCGGGTCGCTCCTGCTCCTCTGCCAAGGACCGGAGAGCTTCCTGGTTGAGGCCCCGGAGCTCCTCCGCACGCTTCATGATGTCTGCTCCCGCCTTCACGACAAGCGCTTCTCGGGACACCAGCTTGGCACTGTCGAGGCTGATAAGCGACAACAGCTTCCTGCAGCTTGCTCCTCCTCTCGAGCTTCGCCGCTCTGCTGTCCGCACGTCAACCAGCGTCGGCCAGTGAGCGAGCAACTCTTCATCAAAGGTTTCTCCTTGATCGGCGCCACAGGCTCGGCCTTGAGGAGCTTGATGAAAACGCCATCGCCGGCCTTCAAATAGGCGCGGGCTGGGGCTCTTGAACTGGCAGCTGCAGCGGCGGTGGAGGGATCGTGGTCGGCGTGGCGCTGGCGCTCCTGCGA
This sequence comes from Aegilops longissima, assembly GCA_021605205.1. NCBI lineage: Eukaryota > Viridiplantae > Streptophyta > Magnoliopsida > Poales > Poaceae > Aegilops > Aegilops longissima. The sequence goes on from JAHIAM010000460.1 coordinate 12,599, forward strand.
CCTCGGGGCCGTCGGTCGATCGCCGGACCCCTCGCCGGCTCTGCGGCAGCAACTGGCGGCCTCTTTGCGGCGGGATCGTCGACTCGGCTTCTTCTTGGTGGCAGCGGCGTCGTCGGTATTGCCGTAGCGTTCTCCTCGCCCGGCGACCTCGATTTCCATCGGCTCCGTGGCAGATGGATCGGCGACGGAAAAGGAAGAAAAGTCAAGCAAATATTCAAAAGAAAATCGGAAGAAGAAGAACACAAGGGAAGTTTTCAAGCGAGAGGATTACGTACTAGGATCTGCGATCGTGGTCTCAACCACGGGAGGTCATTGGTGCTATCCCTTGCGGAGAAGTCTCCTTGCGGGGGCAGCTCCCTTGCAGAATCCTCCCTTGGCGGTGTAGTCGAGCAGATGGCATTTCGGGAGGCGGCTTAGGGCACTCTGGTGAGGCTGCTCTGCTCCTACACAAACCAACGATCGGATATCAGCAAAGAAAGAGCACCCATGCACGCCTAACAGCGGGGAAGTAAACCATATACTTACGATGGGGGCTGCTATTTGAGGCTGCTTTGAGAATAGTTGCGGGTCCGGCAAGGTGGTCTCAGACACACCCCCCCTTTGTCATGGTGGGTTCGTCCTCGATGACAATCACTTTGTTCTTTCGTGAAATTATTCACTTGCATGGTGTGCCAAATACTATTGTTTCAGATCGTGATACTAAATTTCTTAGCCACTTTTGGAGATGTTTATGGGCTAAGTTGGGGCTAAACTGCTTTTTAGTACTACTTGTCACCCCCAAACTGATGGACAAACTGAAGTAATCAATAGAACATTGTCTACTATGCTTAGGGCTGTTTTGAACAATAATAAGAAAATGTGGGAAGAATTCTTGCCTCATATTGAATTTGCTTATAATCGTTCATTGCATTCTACTACTAAGATGTGCCCTTTAGAAATTGTGTATGGTTTCCTACCTCGTGCACCTATTGATTTGTTGCCTCTTCCATCTTCGGAGAAGGTTAATTTTGATGCTAAAGAACGTGCTGAATTGATTTTAAAAATGCATGAGTTAATTAAGGAAAACATTGAGCGTATGAATGCTAGATATAAACTTCTTTGGAGATAAGGGTAGAAAACATGTTGTGTTTGCACGGAGATCTTGTTTGGTTACATTTGCGTGAGATAGATTTCCTAATTTGCATAAATCAAAGCTAATGCCACGTGTTGATCGTCCTTTTAAGGTGTTAGAGAAAATAAATGATCATGCATATAAACTTGAGCTGCCTACAGATTTTGGGGTTAGTCCCACTTTTAACATTGCAGATTTGAAGCCATATTTGGGTGAGGAAGATGAGCTTCCGTCGAGGACGACTTCATTTCAAGAAGGGGAGGATGATGAGTACATCAATACTATTGTTACACCCACAGCCCTTGCTGCTATACATACTAGACCAATTACTAGAGCTCGCGCACGCCAATTAAATTATCAGGTACTGTCGCTTCTTGGTAATGATTCTAATGTTCATGAGAATATGATGCTGCCTAAATTGGATACATTTGTTTTGCTTACAAATGAAGGGCACTGTCATGGACAAGAGGGATGAACCACAGAGCAAGACCAAGCATGGAGATGATGGCATCTGTGAGGAACAAACGGAGTTACAAGTGATGATTTCAGGACTTTGAGGCCACCATAATGAGTGCATGAAGCCTTGGACAGAAATATACAAGATGCCACTTCATAATATTAGTCCATAGGCTATTCTAGGTGCTGCGTCACCTTACTATTGGTCGAGCCCATGTAATTACGAAATACTTAAGTATAGGTTGTTTTAGAGTCCGTATGTGTGGGGAAACAAGAGTTAGGGTTTGTTTGGACCCCTCCCTCAAAGGGCCACGAAATTCCCTCCTCTTCCTCCATATATACAGCCCTTAGAGGCGTCGTTTAGACTTTAGGATTTGTTTAGTTAAAGTTAGCCATTGCAACCCGTGTGCCGTTTGTGTCCAACGACCGAGGCGAAGACGCTTCGGATCTCCACCTTTATCAATACTGCATATATACTCATAATATTTAGATTGCTTTTATCATATTCTTGCTTGTTCTTGATTGCTTGTAGGAATAGACCTTCGTGGTCGAGGTTGATTGTGCTCGGCATAGTCAATAACCTCTCGGAGTTGGTTTAGCGATTGCTAAGGCGCAACATCGTTGCGTTTGTAGTCGGATCGCCAAACTCATCTTCGCCAAATCGATAGTTATCATCTCCTCGAAAGATCGGGTTACCCTCGCCTCTATCAACGGAAATCAACATGACTTGAGAAATGTGAAGCTACATGCACTTTGAAAACCAGCTAATGATCCAAAGTAGTTCAGATTATAAAATACTAAATGATGCAAGCACCAAAAAATACAAAATGCAACATGGTGTACAAGGACTACTAACATGGTCTACACCTGCTTCTATTATTCGTTCTCTGGCTGAAAATATCAAAGTGTAATTGCACCTATAACCAGTGTGCAAACTGCATATCAATATATCTGTCGTGCACAAGTATGCCAATAGTTTCAAACAACAGATAAGAAAAGTATTTATACTACGTTGTCATGATACGGGGACTTTCTGGTAGATGGCCTCGACGTTTCCTGAAGCCATGAAAATGTATTATAATTTGCTTGTCATCAATGCCTGCAAATCTCTATGTCTCTCTCAACATAGCAGATCATCATTAGACACTAAATCCTTCAATGGGAGCTTGCAAAACGCTTGCATTAGATCCCTCATTAGACACTATATGTTCATCACCAGGAGCATCTAAAATGTTTGCATCAAAAATCCTTCATTAGAAGTACATTCATTAGACACTTGAGGCTCCAAGAACAACATGAGCTGTATGTTTACTTTGCAAACTTGATTAGATACATTAGATTCAATCAGTTCAGTATTGGTAGGGAGTTATAAAATAAGCGAAATTGGTTTCATTTTCTCATAGATTCCCTACATACAAGCAGTTTCACAACACTGTCAGGTTTAACTATTGGCCAGAAATTGAACAGTTGAATTAGATATAATCTGGGATGTGATGTACCTGCTCGTTGTGCATGCTGCTCTTGCAAGTTGCGACTATCCGTTTGCGCAAGCTCGATGCCATGCCAGTGCGTTGGGAGGAACATAACTAGCCTGGGCCAACCTAGACGACTCAAACTAGGTGCACACTTTCCAGCCACCCGAGGCGGCCGCCCATACCAGCCCCTACGGTGGTGTCGCCCCTTTTTGCGTGTATGATTGGGGTAGTGAAAAATATTCCAGTGACGCTTTTGATTTACCCACAGAATGGTTGAATTGCTTGTTTTTATGAACTGAGTTCGCCAATAATGTGAAGGATGCGGTCTTTCATCCTATTGTAGATTGCTTAGATCTCGATATGCCAAATGTAATCGCATGAAATATATAGTAAAAGCCAGTGTGATGTGTGTGGCTACAACTAATCTGACTACACGTCCTCATATAACATATCAAGGATGCACCATCTTACCAGATTAACCATTCGACTTACCAATGCATTGTGGAAAGAAAGAAATATTGGGACTGCGTATCCAAGCAATTGATGCCATGGACTCCTTCGTAGAACCTTGTAAGCGAAAAAAGTTGTAGTGTGCCTATGCAAAGAGCTAGCGTAAGTTCAGTTACCTGCTTCTCAGAATTTTAGTTAGCCACTTATTGCAAATTGTTCAATTACGTTGCTTAGCTTAATTTAGTTTGCCACTGATTACATAATGCCATAGCCTGTTAATCCTATTATAGACCGCGCCTATCTATGTGTTTGATACTTCTTTGTTAAGAATTACTGTTCTCTGAACTTACATAGCTACTTAAGCACGTGATAGCTGGTCATATGTACTTCTAGGGTGTAGCGAATTCACGTGTAATTTACATTCGATACCTGTTTGTTTAAATGGTTTCTTTGTTATCACTTGTAGCACTAGTAATGTTTGCATGTTCATAGATAGACAACTATCGAGGTTTATATGAGGGACACCGTATTTTTAACTTATATCTATTTTGGAATCATTTGCTTACATCAAAGAAATTTACAGATATACGTGTTCTTTGGTAAATGGTACCGACTTGTTACTTTAATACTTTGCCAAGAACTTGTTAGTTTTACTAGTTCATGTGTAATTAAATCGTTGCCAAAACTGGTTAGTTTTACTAGTTTGATGTTAGTTTCTTATGGCTCTCATAAAACTTTATTTATTGATTGCTAACATTCAAGTTTGCAGGATCCAAGCTGAAACTCCGTTGGCACAATAGGTATGTTTTTTGAAACTTCCTTGTTTACCTGGTTTGCTGATGTAACTTGTTGTTGTAATCATCTTACCAACTTCAAGTTTTCAGGATCAATTGGAAGTCAATTGCACAACAGTACATTTTCAAAAAATATTTGTGTAACAGGTTTGCTCTGTAACTTGTTGCTCTAATCAAATTCTTGGCTACTCAACTTTTAGGATCCAAGAGAAACTCCAATGCCACAGCAGGTACCTTTTGCAAAACTTGTTTGTTTAAGCGCTTTCTTGCTGCAACAACTGGTTACAATGATGTTAATAACTACTTTTCAGCATCAATTGAAACTCTTTATTTCCTTGTTTGTTTAACTGGTTTGCTGTTATAACTCCCGGTTTAGATGTTTTGCTAACTTCAACTTTTGAACAATGAACTTTAATGGCAAAACAGGTTAGCCCAAGATCAAGCGAGGTCCCGGACGTTGTATCATCCACAGCAGTGGCACCGGCTAATCGTGCATCATGAATTTGTTGGGGAGCGTAGTAATTTCAAAAAATTCCTCGCTGCATAAGATCATGGTGATGGCATAACAACGAGAGGAGAGTATTGTCCACGTACCCTCGTGAACCGTGGCGAGGCGTTATGACAACGCGGTTGATGTAGTCGTGCGTCTTCACGATCCGACCGATCCAAGTACGAGCGTCACGGCACCTCCGAGTTCAGCACGTTCAGCTCGATGGCGATCCCGGGCTCCGATCCAGCAAAGCGTCGGGGATGAGTTCCGTCGGACCTGACGGCGTGGTGGCGATGATGATGCTCCACCGGTAGCGGGGCCGCCTAAGCTCATGACGATATGACCGAGGTGGAATATGGTGGAGGGGCACGCGCTGCAGCTAAGGCGATCCGTAGATCAACTTGTGTGTCATGGGGTGCCCCTTGCCCCGTATATAAAGGAGCAAGGGGAGGAGGCCGGCCCTAGGAGGCGCGCCATGTGTGGAGTCCTACTAGGACTCCCTAGTCCTAGTAGGATTCCACCTCCCTTGTTGGAGTAGGAGAAGGGGAAGAGGGGAGAGGGAGAAGGAAGGGGGCTCGTCCCTTGTCCAATTCGGACCAGAGGGGCGCAGGCCTCCTCCCTACAGCCTCTCTCCTCTATTCCCGTATATTAATAAGGCCCATATACTCCCGGTGAATTCCGTAACTCTCGGTACTCCGAAAAATATCCGAATCACTCGGAACCTTTCCGAACTCCGAATATAGTCGTCAATATATCGATCTTTACGTCTCGACCATTTGAGACTCCTCGTCATGTCCCGGTCTCATCCGGGACTCCGAACTCCTTGGTACATCAAAACTCATAAACTCATAATATAACTATCGCCGAAACCTTAAGTGTGCGGACCCTACGGGTTCGAGAACTATGTAGACATGACCTAGAACTATTCTTGGTCAATAACCAATAAGCGGAACCTAGATGCCCATATTGGCTCCTACATATTCTCGAAGATCTTTATCGGTCAAACCGCATAACAACATACTTTGTTCCCTTTGTCATCGGTATGTTACTTGCCGAGATTGATCGTCGGTATCAATACCTAGTTCAATCTCGTTACCGGCAAGTCTCTTTACTCGTTAAGTAATGCATCATTCCGTAACTAACTCATTAGCTACATTGCTTGCAAGGCTTATAGTGATGTGCATTACGAGAGGGCCTAGAGATACCTCTCCGACAATCGGAGTGACAAAACCTAATCTCGAAATCGCCAACCCAACATGTACCTTTGGAGACACCTGTAGTACTCCTTTATAATCACCCGATTCGTTGTGGCGTTTGGTAGCACCAAAGTGTTCCTCCGGTAAGCAGGAGTTGCATAATCTCATAGTTACAGGAACATGTATAAGTCATGAAGAAAGCAATAGCAATATACTAAGCGATCAAGTGCTAGGCTAGCGGAATGGGTCATGTCAATCACATCATTCTCCTAATGATGTGATCTAGTTAATCAAATGACAACTCATGTCTATGGTTAGGAAACATAACCATCTTTGATTAACGAGCTAGTCAAATAGAGGCATACTAGTGACACTCTGTTTTGTCTATGTATTCACACATGTATTATGTTTCGGTTAATACAATTCTAGCATGAATAATAAACATTTATCATGATATAAGGAAATAAATAATAACTTTATTATTGCCTCTAGGGCATATTTCCTTGATCCCCACTTGCACTAGAGTCAATAATCTAGTTCACATCGCCATGTGATTTAACATCAATAGTTCACATCTATATGTAGTTAACACCCATAGTTCACATCGACATGTGACCAACACCCAAAGGGTTTACTAGAGTCGATAATCTAGTTCACATTGCTATGTGATTAACACCCAAGAGTACTAAGGTGTGATCATGTTTTGCTTGTGAGATAATTTTAGTCAGCAGATTACATCACATTCGAGCCGTAAGTATTCAAATTTCTATATACGCAATGCTCTTGCGGAGCTACTCTAGCTAATTGCTCCCACTTTCAATATGTATCCAGTTGAGACTCGAGTCATCTAGATCAGTGCTAAAACTTGCATCGGCGTAACCCTTTCTGACGAACCCTTTTTCACTTCCATAATCGAGAAACATATCCTTATTCCACTAAGGATAATTTTGACCGCTGTCCATTGATCTACTCCTAGATCACTATTGCACTCCTTGTCAAACTTAGTGGTAGGGTATGCAATAGTTACAGTACCTGACATGACATACTTTATAGAACCTATGGCTGATGCATAAGGAATGACTTTCATTCTCTTTCTATCTTACGCCATGGTGGGTTTTGAGTCTTACTCAATCTCACACCTTGTAACACAGGCAAGAACTCTTTCTTTGACTGTTCCATTTTGAACTACTTCAAAAACTTGTCAAGGTATGTATTCATTGAAAAACTTATCAAGTGTCTTGATCTATCTCTATAGATCTTGATGCTCAATATGTAAGCAGCTTCACGAGGTCTTTCTTTGAAAAACTCCTTTCAAACACTCCTTTATGCTTTGAGAATAATTCTACATTATTTCCGATCAACAATATGTCATTCACATATACTTATCGAGAAAGGCTGTAGTGCTCCACTCACTTTCTTGTATATCTGAGGCCTTTCAAAAGTCATATAAAACCATATGCTTTGATCAACACATCAAGCGTATATTCAACTCGAGATGCTTGCAGTCCATTGATGGATCATTTGGAGCTTGCACATTTATTAGCACCTTTAGGATTGACAAAATCTTACGGTTGCATCATATACAACTCTTCTTTAAGAAAACCATTAAGGAATGCAGTTTTGACATCCATTTGCAGATTTCATAAAATGTGGCAATGGCTAATATGATTCGGACAGACTTTTAAGCATCGATACGATTGAGAAAATCTCATTGTATTCAACATCTTGAACTTTGTCAAAAACCTTTTTCGACAAGTCTAGCTTTGTAGATAGTAACACTACTATCAGCATCATCTTCCTCTTGAAGATCCATTTATTTAACATGGCTTGCTGATCATCGAGCAAGTCAATCAAAGTCCATACTTTGTTCTCTTACATGGATCATATCTCAGATTTTATGGCCTCAAGCCATTTCGCGAATCTGGGCTCATCATCGCTTCCTCATAGTTCGTAGGTTTATCATGGTCTAGTTACATGACTTCTAGAATAGGATTACCGTACCACTCAGTGCGGATCTTACTCTGGTTGACCTCGAGGTTCGGTAGTAACTTGATCTGAAGTTTCATGATCATCATCATTAACTTCCTCACTAATTGGTGTAGGAATCCTTTGGAACTGATTTACGTGATGAACTACTTTCCAATAAGGAGAAAGGTACAATTACCTCATCAAGTTCTACTTTCCTCCCTCACTTCTTTCGAGAGAAACTTCTTCTCTAGAAAGGATCCATCTTAACAACGAAAAACTTGCCTTGGATCTGTGATAGAAGGTGTACCCAATAGTTACCTTTGGGTATTTTATGAAAGCGCACTTCTCCGATTTGGCTTGAGCTTATCGGTGAAAACTTTTTCACATAAGCATCACAACTCAAACTTTAAAAGCGACGACTTAGGTTCTTGTTAAACCATAGTTCATACGGTGTCGTCTCAGCGGTTTAGATGGTGCCCTATTAAGCGTGAATGCAGTGTCTCTAATGCATAACCCCAAAGCGAGTGGTAAATCGGTAGAGACATCATTGATCGCACCATATCTAATAAAATACGGTTATGGCGTTTGGACACACCATTACCTTTGTGGTGTTCGGTGGCGTGAGTAGTGAAACTATTTCACATTGTTTTAGCGAAGACCAAACTTCGTAACTCAAATATTCGTCTCCGTGATCGGATCATGAAACTTTATTTTCTTATTACGATGATTTTCCACTTCACTCTGAAATTCTTTGAACCTTTCAATTATTTCAGACTTATGTTTCATCAAGTAGATATACCCATATCTGCTCAAATCATCTTGTGAAGGTCGGAAAATAACGATACTTGCCACGAGCATCAACACTCATTGGATCGCATACATCGGTATGTATTATTTCCAATAAGTCGGTAGCTTGTTCCATTGTTCGGAGAAGCGGAGTTTTAGTCATCTTGCCCAAAAGGCACGGTTACGCAAGCATCAAATGATTCATAACCAAGTGATTCGAAAATCCATCTTTATGGAGTTTCTTCATCGCTTACACCGATATGACCCAAGCGGCGATTGCCACAAATAAATTGCACTATCATTATTAACTTTGCATCTTTTGGCATCTATATTTTGAATATGTGTATCACTACGATCGAGATCCAACAAACTATTTTATTGGGTGTATGACCATGAAGGTTTTATTCATGAAAACAGAACAACTATTATTCTTTGACTTTAAATAAATAATCGTATCACAATAAACATGATCAAATCATATTCATGTTCAAGGCAAACGCCAAATAACATTGATTTAGGTTTAACACTAATCCCGAAGGTATAGGGAGTGTGCGATGATGATCATACCAATCTTGGAACTACTTCCAACATTCATCGTCACTTCCCCTTCATCTAGTCTCTGTTTATTCTGTAACTCCTGTTTCGAGTTACTAATCTTAGCAACCGAACAAGTATCAAATACTCAGGAGCTACTATAAACACTAATCCCGATGGTATAGGGAGTGTGCGATGATGATCATATCAATTTTGGAACTACTTCCAACACTCATCGTCACTTCCCTTCAACTAGTCTCGGTTTATTACGTAACTCTGTTTGAGTTACTAATCTTAACAACGAACAAGTATCAAATACTCAGGGCTACTATAAACACTAGTAAAGCACACATCAATAACCTGTATATCAAATATACCCTTGTTTACTTTGCCATCCTTCTTATCCACCAAATATTTGGGGTATTTACATTTCGATGACCATTTCCTATGCGATTGTAAGCACTTTCAGTTTCAGGCTTTGGTTCAGCTTTGGGTTTCTTCGTGGGAGTGACAACTTGCTTGTCATTCTACTTGAAGTTCCCTTTCTTTCCCTTTGCCCTTTTTTGAAACTAGTGGTCTTGTCAATCATCAACACTTGATGCTCTTTCTTGATTTCTACCTTCGTCGATTTCAACATCACGAAGAGCTCAAAGAATCGTTTTCGTCATCCTTGCATAATATAGTTCATCACGAAGTTCTAGTAACTTAGTGATGGTGACTAGAAAATTCTGTCAATCACTATCTTATCTGGAAGATTAACTCCCACTTGATTCAAGCGATTGAAGTACTCGGACAATCTGAGCACATGCTCACTAGTTGAGCGATTCTCCTCCATCTTTTAGCTATAGAACTTGTTGGAGACTTCATATCTCTCAACTCGGCTATTTGCTGAAATATTAACTTCAACTCTGGAACATCTCATATGGTCCATGGCGTTCAAAACATCTTTGAAGTCGATTCTATGCCGTTTAAGCATGGTGCACTAAACTACCAAGTAGTCATCATATTGAGCTAATAGCGTTCATAACGTCGCATCTTGCTCTTGCAATAGGTCTGTCACCTAGCGGTGCATCAAGGACATAATTCTTACGTGCAGCAATGAGGATAAACCTCATATCACGGATCCAATCCGCATCATTGCTACTAACATTTTCAACATAATTTTCTCTAGGAACATATCAAAACAAACATATAAAAGCATCGGGAAGCAACAACGCGAGCTATTGATCTACAACATAATTTGCAAAATACTACGGGACTAAGTTCATGATAAATTAAAGTTCAATTAATCATATTACTTAAGAACTCCCACTTAGATAGACATCTCTCTAGTCATCTAAGTGATCACGTGATCAAATCAACTAAACCATAACCGATCATCACGTGAGATGGAGTAGTTTTCAATGATGAACATCACTATGTTGATCATATCTACTATATGATTCACGCTCGACCTTTCGGTCTCCGTGTTCGAGGCCATATCTGCATATGCTAGGCTCGTCAAGTTTAACCTGAGTATTCTGCGTGTGCAAAACTGGCTTGCACCCGTTGTAGATGGACGTGAGAGCTTATCACACCCGATCATCACGTGGTGTGCGGGCACGACGAACTTTGGCAATGGTGCATACTCGGGAGAACACGTCTTGATAATTTTAGTGAGAGATCATCTTAAAATGCTACCGACAATCAAAGCAAGATAAGATGCATAAAGGATAAACATCACATGCAATCAATATAAGTGATATGATATGGCGATCATCATCTTGTGCTTGTGATCTCCATCTCGAAGCACCGTCGTGATCACCATCGTCACGTAGCGACACCTTGATCTCCATCGTAGCATCGTTGTCGTCTCGCCAACTATTGCTTCTCGACTATCGCTACGCTTAGTGATAAAGTAAAGCAATTACATGGCTTTGCATTTCATACAATAAGCGACAACCATATGGCTCCTGCCGATTGCCGATAACCGGTTACAAAACATGATCATCTCATACAATAAAATATAGCATCACGTCTTAACCATATCACATCACAACATGCCTGCAAAAACAAGTTAGGCGTCCTCTACTTTGTTGTTGCAAGTTTTACGTGGCTGCTACGGGCTCGGCAAGAACCGTTCTTACCTCGCATCAAAACCACAGCGATAGTTTGTCAAGTTGGTGCTGTTTTAACCTTCGCAAGGACCGAGGCGTAGCCACACTCGGTTCAACTAAAGTGAGAGGCGGACACCGCCGGTCACCTTTAAGCAGCGAGTGCTCGAGCGGTGAAACCAGTCTCGCGTAAGCGTCTGGCGTAATGTCGGTTGGGCGCTTCATCTCACAATACCGCCCGAACCAAAGTATGACATCTTTGGTAGCGGTATGACTTATATCGCCCACAACTCACTTGTGTTCTACTCGTGCATATAACATCAGCGCATAAAACCAGGCTCGGATGCCCTTTGTTGGGGAGCGTAGTAATTTCAAAAAATTCCTCGCACGCGCAAGATCATGGTGATGGCATAGCGAGAGGAGAGTATTGTCCACGTACCCTCGTGAACCGTAAGCGGGCGTTATGACAACGCGGTTGATGTAGTAAATGCGTCTTCACGATCCGACCGATCCAAGTACCGAGCGTCGGCACCTCCGAGTTCAGCACACGTTCAGCTCGATGGCGATCCCGGGCTCCGATCCAGCAAAGCGTCGGGGATGAGTTCCGTCGACCCGACGGCGTGGTGGCGATGATGATGCTCCACCGGCGCGAGGAAGCCGCCTAAGCTCGCGATGATATGACCGAGGTGGAATATGGTGGAGGGGCACCGCTGCGGCTGAGAGCGATCCGTAGATCAACTTGTGTGTCATGGGGTGCCCCTTGCCCCGTATATAAAGGAGCAAGGGGAGGAGGCCGGCCCTAGGAGGCGCGCCATGTGTGGAGTCCTACTAGGACTCCCTAGTCCTAGTAAGTTCCACCTCCTTGTTGGAGTAGGAGAAGGGGAAAGAGGGGAGAGGGAGAAGGAAAGGGCGCGCCCCTTGTTCAGTCGGACCGGAGGGCGCAGGCCTCCTCCCTTTAGCCTCTCTCCTCTATTCCCGTATGGCCCAATAAGGCCCATATACTCCCGGTGAATTCCGTAACTCTCGGTACTCGAAAAATACCGAATCACTGGAACCTTTCCGAACTCGAATATAGTCGTCAATATATCGATCTTTATGTCTCGACCATTTGAGACTCCTCGTCATGTCCCGATCTCATTGGGACTCCGAACTCCTTCGGTACATCAAAACTCATAAACTCATAATATAACTATCATTGAAACCTTAAGCGTGCGGACCCTACGGGTTCGAGAACTATGTAGACATGACCTAGAACTATTCTTGGTCAATAACCAATAGCGGAACCTGGATGCCCATATTGGCTCCTACATATTCTCTGAAGATCTTTATCGGTCAAACCGCATAACAACATACTTTGTTCCCTTTGTCATCGGTATGTTACTTGCGAGAGATTGATCGTCGGTATCAATACCTAGTTCAATCTCGTTACGGCAAGTCTCTTTACTCGTTCGTAATGCATCATTCCGTTACTAACTCATTAGCTACATTGCTTGCAAGGCTTATAGTGATGTGCATTACCGAGAGGGCGGAGATACCTCTCCGATAATCGGGTGACAAAACCTAATCTCGAAATCGCCAACCCAACATGTACCTTTGGAGACACTGTAGTACTCCTTTATAATCACCTGATTACGTTGTGGCGTTTGGTAGCACCAAAGTGTTCCTCCGGTGGCAGGAGTTGCATAATCTCATAGTTACGAGGAACATGTATAAGTCATGAAGAAAGCAATAGCAATATACTAAGCGATCAAGTGCTAGGCTAACGGAATGGGTCATGTCAATCACATCATTCTCCTAATGATGTGATCCGTTAATCAAATGACAACTCATGTCTACGGTTAGGAAACATAACCATCTTGATTAACGAGCTAGTCAAGTAGAGGCATACTAGTGACACTCTGTTTTGTCTATGTATTCACACATGTATTATGTTTCCGGTTAATACAATTCTAGCATGAATAATAAACATTTATCATGATATAAGAAATAAATAATAACTTTATTATTGCCTCTAGGGCATATTTCCTTCAAATTGCCAACTGCTCATGCTCTAGATGCTAAACTAGTGGTGAAAGAGATTTGCTACGCACTTAGAGATGAAGTTGACATGTTGAGGAAGCAAACAGCACAATCACAAGCGAGTACTCAAGACAGCCATTAAATATTTGGTGGATTTCAAAGCGAAGCAAGTGAGGCCCGACCCGCAATATTAAGGTCTGAAGAAAAAAATTAAATTCCACTTGGTAAATCATAGGTGAAATGTTCTTTCCATCGTTGAATAACCTTGTGTTGTTTCTTCATGTGTCGATCAAACCATTTGTTTTAGAGATCATGTAATAATTGTTTTTGTTTTTGGTTTGTAATTTTATTTGAGCACAAGTCTGTATTAATTGATATGACTAGGAGACATTTCATTTTGATTGTTGTGCAGGACCTACAAATATGCCAATCGGGCTGAATATGCATTCAGCAATAATAGTAGTATAGATGGACCATAAGTAGCACGCATAGGAAAAGGCCAAGATGCTGTACTAGCTTGGCTAAAAGGATGCTCTTCTAGCAAAAAAAAAGTACATGACCTGGCTTATGTATGTTAGTTGATATTATTGATCCATATACTCGATGAGGACATCAATACCATTGTTACACCCACACCCCTCTTGCTACATATCTTTGGACCAATTACTAGAGCTCGCGCGCATCAATTAAATTATCGGTACTTTCGTTTCTTAATAATGATTCTAATGTTCATGAGAATATGATGCTGCCTAAATTGGATACATTTGTTTTGCTTACAAATGAAGGCCCTAGCTTGGAGAAGGATGGACATTGGAGCAAGAACAAGCATGAAGATAATGCCATGCATAGAGGAACAAACGGAGTTACAAGTGATGATTTCAGGACTTTGAAGCCACCATAATGGGTGCATGAAGCCTTGGACGAAATATACAAGATGCTACTTCATAAATGTCGTCCCAAGGCTATTCTGGGTCTTTCGTCACCTTATTAGTGGGCAGGCCCTTGTAATTTCAGAAATCAACAAGTATAGGCTATTTTTAGAGTGCGTATGTGTGGGAAACAAGAGATAGGGTTGATTTGGACCCCTCCACCAAGGGCCACGAAATTCCCCCTCTTCCTCCATATATACAGCCCTTAGGGCATCGTTTGAACCTTGGGTTTTGTTTAGATTAAAGTTAGCCATAGCTGCAACCCGCGTGCCGTTTGTGTTCAGCGACCGGACAAAGCGTCCACAGAACCCCACCTTGATCAATAAAGCTTTCATCTTATATTACGCAATATCCAGATTGCAATCTCGGTTTCTTGCTTGTTCTTCGTTTGCTCGCGAAGCAGACCCTCGTGAGTGCGGTTGATGCGTGCTCGGCGTGGTCAATACCCTCTCGGAGTTGGTTTAGCGATTGCTAAAGCGCGGCGTCCTCGCTACGTTAAGTAGTCGGATCGTCAAAGTCGACTTCCTCCAGCGAAAACCAACATCTCATCGAAAGGCGGGACACCTTTTCCTCTATCAAGTGGTATCAGATTTTCAGGTTGCTCGGTGAGATTTTACAGTTTTCGTAGATTAGATCGAGTCTGTTCTTCATACCTAAAGTCCACGAAAAAGCCGAAAAAAAATTAGGGTTAGTTCATCATATCCGAACCAATCTGAGCCTTTGCATAATCTTTTAGGGTTTTGCTTTGTTGAATTTGCGGTTGCATCGTCGTGTCAAGTTCTTTGGTCTTAGAGTCTAGTCTTTTAGAGTTTGAGTTACGGTCATAAGTTGTCACGCCGTACGCGCTTTCATCATCATCGCCTTGCCATCTACCACCATTGCTTATCCGCCACCGCTCTGAATCCGTATCCATATACCACCACCAATCCGTATCCATATACCACCACCAATCCGTATCCATATACCACCACGCTGCCATATACCACCACCATATATCCACCACCAATCCGAGTTCTTCTCATATTAGGTTTGTTTTGAGATCCATCTAAATTCCGATTCGTGTTTCCTTGCTGCGTAGGTTTGAAACCACCCTCCGTTTAGGCCCAAAATTTTCCAGCGCACTTGTCGAAAAATTTTTGGCTATCCTATTTTAGGTGTTTCTAAGCGTATTGAGGCGATCGCCATTATAGAAAGTTTTTGACCCGTTTCTAGTTTTTGGGTCAAGGCGTTCGAAAAAAAAATTGGTCGAAAAATTTCGTGCCCATCTGTCGGTTTGACACAGGAAGAGTTTTGAGACACTCGCCATTATAGTGATTTTAGCAAAAAAAAAAAAAAAGCGGTATAAAAAAAGCAGCGCAAAAAAAGGCGAAAAAAAATCAGTGTGCTTTTCCCTTGTTTACGTGCGGCGCCCGTGATTTTGTTAGTGTTCTAGGCTCGCGTCTCTATGCGGTCTAGCCTAGGACCAGCATAATACCGTCGTTGGCGTTTATTCAACTTTGCATCTCTGAATTGATTATTGCTGACCCTTTTGCTACCATATTATAAGCCTTCCCAGCTCCACATACATCTACATCGTCGTTTGACTCTCACAGTAATCGCTCTATCAAGCTTTGAGAGTTTGACTACATCGGTTGCCGATCACCTTTCTTCTTTGGGTAGGCTGGTAGAATTTGAGATTTTCTTGTGGTTGTGACTGTCCACCCACCACCACCACCACTTCCTAGTAGTCTGTGAATCATATTCTTGTGTGTTTCTATTGCTGCTAACCATGGCAGGATCACAAGCCAGCAGAGGACTGGTGGGGAGAACATGACAAACAAAGCGCTACATGATAAGTTTCAACAAATGATGAGTGGGCAGGTGGAAGATGTGCTTAATAGATTTGAAGAGGCCATGGAAGATAGATGGCATTGAGAAGGCGTTGAAACAAAGCTCGATAACAGATTTAATGAATTGCTCGCGTCTACCACCACCACCACCGGCTGCTGGCGCACCTCTACAACAACAACAGCGACTACCTCCACGCCAGGCAACCCAACCCCGAGCGAGCCGTGTCCCTCTTCACTGGCCAAGCTGCTGGTCTTGCTGTTGATATACAATGGCTCCTGCTGCTGATGTGGAGGAGGATGATTATGTGAGAGATTACGAGGATGAGGTTGATCGACATCGAACTACGTGCAACCACCGGCACCACAACCACCAGGTCGTCCACATGCAAATAATGGCAATGTTGGGCTCCCCTTGGTGCGAGATCATGACCATCTCCTAAACTGAAATTGAATATTCCACCATTTGAGGGTAGATATGTTCTGATATATATCTTACTTGGGAGTTAGAAGCTGAACAACGATTTACATGTTTACAATATCACGAGGAGGCGTGTTCCTGCTGCTGTTTGTGCTTTCACTAGCTTTGCATGTGTTTGGTGGTCTCAACATTGTAGATTATATCCTGTTCCAGCTACTTGGGCTGCTTTGAAAACTGCTATCGTACTCGTTGGGTTCCACCATATTATCAGCGTGAATTACTTCAAAAATTGCAGCGCTTAAGGCAAGGAAAAATTCGGTGAAGAATATTATCAGGAATTACAAACTGGCTTGATTAGATGTGGTATTGTTGAGGAGAATGAAGCTATGCTTGCGTTTTCTTGGTGGATTAAATAGAGATTCAGACCATTCTAGACTACAAGGATTATAATAATATCCTTGATTATTCCATCTTGCTTGTAAAGCTGAGCGTGAAGTCAGGATCGGCAGGCGTTGGTGGCGGACTAACTTTTCTGCAGGTCGACCTTCATCATGGACACCACATTACATCATCTACTTCCACGTTCTACTACGGCACCTCCGTGGCTGCCACCTCAACCGTGATACAAGAAAGCAGGCACAACCACCACTATCGCCAAGAGTACACCTGCTTTGGGCCTACAGAGCTCTTCTTCTTCCATGGCGTCAACAGGGCACACAAGTGATATTATTTGTCGTCGTTGTAAGGAAGAGGACATTTTTGAGAGAATGCCAATCTCAGCGTGTGATGATTACTCACGAGGATGGTGGGTATGAGTCCGCTAGTGACTATGATGAAGAGACTTGGCTCTTATTACACATGAAGAACACGGTGGAGATGATTACGATCATGAGGCGCAATACATAGCTCTTGAAGATCTTGGCAGGTATGAATGTTTAGTTGCTCAACGTGTTTTGAGTGTGCAGAGTTACACAAGCTGAGCAAAATCAGAGGCATAACTTGTTCCATACAAAGGGAGTTGTGAAGGGCGTTCTATTAGCGTCATCATAGATGGAGGAGCTGCAACAACTTGGCTAGCATGGATATGGTGGAAGCTTTCTCTCACCACAAGACCACATCCACATCCTTACTACATCCAATGGTTCAACAATAGCGGCAAGGTTAAAGTAACACGTCTTTGTTAGGTGTGTATTTTAGTATCTCTACATATGCTTATTATGTTGATTGTGATGTGGTACCTATGCAAGCATGTTCCTTATTACTTGGTAGACCATGGCAATTTGATAAAAATTCTGTACACCATGGTAGAAACAATCAGTATACTCTTGTTCACAAGGATAAAATATTACTTTGCTTCCTATGACTCTGATTCCATTTTGAAAGATGATATTAATAGAGCTAATAAAGCAAAACAGGAGAAAATAAGAGTGAAAATCAGATTGTGGCAAAAGAATTTGAGCAACAAATGAAGCCTAATAATAAACCATCTAATGTTGCTTCTGAAATTAAACTGAAAAGTGCATGTTTATTTGCCACCAAATCTGATATTGATGAGCTAGATTCTAGCAAATCTGTTTGCTATGCTTTTGTGTGCAAAGAGGCATTATTTTCATTCGGGGCGTGCCTTCCTCTTTGCCCCTACTGTCACTAACATTTTGCAGGATTTTTGGCGTCTTCCCACAAGGCGTGCCACGGGATTACCACCTATTAGAGGATTGAGCATCAAATTGACTTAATTCGGTGCATCGCTACCAACCGTGCACCATCCGTACCAATCCGGAGAGGCGAAGGAGATTATCGTCAAATACAGGAGCTGCTCGACAAAGGTTATATCTGCGAATCTCTTAGTCCTTGTGCTGTTCCTATTATACTAGTGCCTAAAAGGATGGTCTTTATGCTTGCCCGGGTGGTTATGCTTGATAATCATCCCGGTTCGGTTAATTAACCTCTCGTTAATTCGGACCCGTCCTAAAACAAAATTAAAACTAAAACAAATGATAAAGAGTTCGAAAATAAGTTCTAAAATGTTCGGGGTTTTCTAAAATACCTAACCTAATATTGGTGGGGTGCAATAATATTTTCAAATGTGAGCATTTAAATAAACCAAAAGCAGAGAAAGAAAATAAAAAAAGGAAAAAAAACAAAATAAAGCAGAGAGGATAACCCCCCAGCCCAGCCAGCGGCCCCCTCCCTTGGCCCATCCCCCTTCCCCTGGGCGGCCCGGCCCGGCCCGACTCCCATAACCCCCTCCCACCAGCTAACCCTAGCCGCTCATCAGACCCTCGCTCCCCCTCTCGCTCCACTTTGATCTGGATCGGCGGAGGCCAACCGGACCACCCGCGCGCCACTCCCACCTGCCGCCGACCCTGCGCCGCCGACCCCCCGCCACCGCGGCCAGACCTCCCTCCTCCTCCAGCCCTGGCAGAGGCTCCTCCTCCCCTCCATCGCCCCCAGGCCCAGCAGCCTCCTCCGCCAGCCAGCTCGGCCTCACCCTCCCGTCATTGAGCCCTCCCGGCCTCCTCCCGGCCAGCCTGCCCGTCCCCATCGAGCAAGTGCAGAGACCCTACCCCCCACGGTGAGGCCCTCTCCTCCCCCTCTCCCCGTCGGCGTGCCAGGCCGCCGCCTGAATCCAGCTCCCCTTTCACCCCGCTTTCGTCGCCGTGGCCCCTTGTCCCGTCGCATGGCTCAGGCGCCTTGATTCTTGCCCAGCCGCGCCCCGATCCTCTCTCCCCCCCCGGCGGATCCGGCCTCAGTCCAATCGGCCCGGCCACCGCGTGCCCCCTCTCCCTCTCCCTTCTTCCCCGTGGCGACCTCGCCCGGCCCTATGCAGCGCCCAGGCCCTCGCTCCCCCCGTTCAGGCGCCCTCGTCGCCCCCCCGACCAGGCCCCTCGTGCCCCTCCCTTTCCTCGCTCGGCCCGAACCACCCGCTCGTGGCCTCCCCTCTTGGCGCCGCTTCGCCGCCAGCCGATGCCAGCCGTGGCCTCGGCCCGCCCCAGCCCAAATCCCCACTGGATCGCGCCCCCGACCCGGCCCTGGATCGGGTCCGTTCGGGCGTCGCCCGCGTCGCCCGCGTCGCCCGCTTACCGCACGCCCGTTTGGCCTCAGGCCAGCGGCGTGAGGCCCCACCCCAAATGAAAAAAAGATAACAAGAAGCGTTTTAATTAAAAGCGAAGTTAAAATGGAAATAAAATGAATTAAATTAATTACTAAATATTTAGTTAATTAATTAATTGAGTAATTAATTAAACTAATTAATTCTGAATTAATTAACACTAATCATTAATTAACTTAATTAACTAAGGTTAATTAAACTTTGATTAGGCTAATTAACTTAATTAAGAAATGTTAATTAATCTGATTAGGTTAATTAGCCATTAGTGAATGACATGCGGGACCCACACATCGGGGTTGACTCGATCAACCCTGTTGGTGATAGCGTCGGCATGACCTCATCTTGATGTCATAAATGCCATTCGAAATTAATTAAATAATTAATTAAAATTCCAGAAATTAATAAAATCTTTTATAAATCATATCTTTTAATCCGTAATCCGGTTAAAATAATTTCAACATGAAAGTTGCTCGAGCGGCGAGGCGAATCCGGATCGCGGTCCGTTCGTCCACCACACGTCTCTATCCTATCGAACCTGCAAACTTTCCTCTCGGTTCATCATGTCGCGGGCGTCCGGAGCAGGATAACTTCGGATGTTTTCCCCTAAAACGAGAACCCTTCTTACCACGTTAGAACACGCCTAGCATCGCTTCTTGGCATGTCATGCATCGTTATGCATCTGTTACCGTGTATTCATTGTTTCTTCCCCTCTTCTCTTGGTAGACTACGAGGCCAAGCTGCTGCGGTGGCGGTTCGACTACAGTCTTGTGACCTCTCTCTCTTGCGAGCAACAGGCCAAGCCCCCCTTGATCACGAGATATAGCCTACTCTTATCTACTTGCTTGCATTAGAGTAGCATAGCATATTCTTGTTTTGGATACTCCTATCTTGCTTTGCATAGCTTTGTCCTTGTAACCATTGTTACCTTACCTACAATCCTATATGCTTAGTATAGGATGCTAGTACTTTCATCGTGGCCCTACTTTCTGTCCGTGCGCGTGCTATACTATCGGGCCGTGATCACTCGGGGAGTTGATCACGGGTATATACTATCTTATACATGATACATGTGAGACTAAAAGTCGGGTGGTGATGGAGCACCATGAGTGGATCTTTGTGGCGGAGGTGGTGATGGAGCACCATGAGTGGATCTTTGTGGCGGGCGACCAGAGTGGATCTTTGTGGCGGGGCGACAGGCAGGTTGAGACCGCCTAGGGAGAGGTGGGCTGGCCTGTTCGGCGTTTGCGATTACTGCTGCAACAACGAGGTCTTGGTATTTGATCTGGGTTGGCTCTGAGCTTATCGCACTAACCATCTCTGGGGAGTAGTTATGGGTATCCGGCGTCGTGGTATCGGCGAAATGCTTGAGCGTCGTGACGGGCGGCGCGGCGCGGATTGGACTGGAGCGCTTTGTTAGGCTAGAGTGCACTTCCGGCCGCCCTCGCTTAGCGTCTTGAGGTGTGCTCGAGGCGATGGGCCCGGACCCTGCGCTTAGGTTTGAACCGGCGTCTTGGCCTCTCTGTTGTGCCTAGGTGGGGCTGCGGCGTGTTGATCTTCAGCGGCGGGCATGACCGAGAAAGTGTGTCGGCCAAATGGGATCAAGCGTCTTTGGTAGATGGTGCACCCTGCAGAAGTTAATCTATTCGGATAGCCGTGATCTTGATAACGGGGCGACTTGGAGTTGTACCTTGAGCTTATGACAACTAGAACCGGATACTTGATAAAACACACCCTTCCAAGTGCGGATACAACGGTGGTCGCTCTCGCTCGGGGTTATGAGCGGGGATTGCGGGTAGGATTATTGCTATATGATGTTACTTGGAGGACTTACGTTGTCCTCTTACATGCATTGCAAGGCCGGTGTCGAAGCGTAGTCTTCGTTAAGACTAACTATCCCCTCTTATTACGGCATTCTGCGATTCGGTCCGCGATATGGCCTTTACATATATCCATGCATATGTAGTGTAGCTCCTTGCTTGCAGTACTTTGGATGAGTACTCACGGTTGCCTTGTTCCCCTTTCCCCTATCTCTACTCGATTCTGCAATCGGGCGATGGAGCCGGGGCAGGCCGCGCCGCCTATGGCGACTACTACTCTGGGCGCCTACTACTACGTGCAGCCGGCGGCGGCCGGGGAGTGACCTAGGAGGATCGAGGCGGAGGCCTGCTCCTCTTCGTCTGTATCCCGGTTTGTGCTAGCCATCTTATGGCACCTTGTTTAACTTATATGCGTACTCGAGATATTGTTGCTTCGGCGACTTCGTCTATGATCGAGCACTTGTATTCGAGCCCTCGAGGCCCTGGCTTGTATTATGATGCTTGTATGACTTATTTTATTTGTAGAGTTGTGTTGTGATATCTTCCGTGAGTCCTTGATCTTGATCGTACACATTTGCGTGCATGATTAGTGTCTGATTGAATCGGCGTCTGAGATTGATGTCGAGCCCATTTGCTGTAGAATCCCCTTCCACACTCCTTGGCGAAGTCGAGTCTAGACATTGCAAAACTTTTACTAACTTGGCTGTGTGCCTTACGGGAATACGTCGCCATCGGGTGGTACTAGGATCTTTTACTCCTCGACCTTTACTGCGGGACTCTGAACTCTCTTCTACTCGGGTTAAGCGATTTTACTAACTATCACTAGGATCCGTGACCGCATACACCCCAAAGTTGGATATAGCCTTAGTTGTTCATGAAATTGTATTTGAGCAATTTCCTCAACGTCATATGACTCCTTTGGAGCGTCTTTGTTTTGAGATGGAACCCACGAGGCGGTCGTGCGCCACCACGGCGGCCATTGGTGCCTCGGGATCACTGCGGTGCTAGCGAGATGATGACCTATCTGGGTTATCGCTGGCACCACAGTACACCGTCTATGAGGAGTACGGGACTATAACGAGGAAGCGATGCAGCGCCATCGTCCACCTCTACTCTCGGGAGTCAGAGTCCACTCTTGTCTTGCACCGCACATGGTGTTGGGTGACCATCGATATGGCAGTCCACGATCTGCTTATCTTTGCTCGACCGTCTTCGTGCGAGTATCGAGTTGGACACCTCCCCTTGGGCACATTGCTATCGCGTCGATGTTGGTGAGGAGGTTACTACTGCTGCCTACACCGCTGTCACGAGCCCTTCCACCATCGAACTTTGTTTTGCATCTTGATGGGCTGGATCGAAATAACCAAGCTCTTAGCCACGAGTTGTACATCACCGTCGGCACCTCTACCGTGCTCGTGGCTGATGCACCTTTGTCCGATCCGGGAGCTGCCACGCTCTGCGATCTACCCAACCCAGGACCGTGATGCCCCGGGGTGTCGGTTGGCGGGCGTGGGAGGCTACTCTCCGCGCTTGGCCCTTTACGCCACACAGGCGTCGGATTCAGCACGAGTATCCGCGGCCCCAGTCAGCGGCGTGGAGGACTATCCTTTGCCGCACTATCGACTTTAGGCTCTGACTACCTCCAGCGATGCCGCGTGGGGCTGATGTGAACTTGCTTGTTAGTATTTGATGTATTACGCCCATGAGCACATGTGCCGCCTATGATGTAGTAGTCTATGTCTTTGGACTCTATGTATCGAACTCTATGCATGATTCCTTTTGTAAGATATGCCAACTACTATGTAGTACCCATCATCTTGCTTTCATTATGCATGTTTCATCATGAATGATTCTGTCTCTTGCTTAATTTCTCAAATGCTGAACTACCTGTTATATAATAGCGGGATGGTTAGGCCAGCAGGTCGTGGTCGTGGTGCCAACTTCCACCACCGCTTTGAGTACATGGCTGGTATGATCCAACAGCTCGAGATGAATCGCCGAGTTCATGGAGAACATGATGGCTCAGTTCCCTCGCCGAATATGCACCGGCACCCAAGCGGGACAACTCTGCGAGGATTTCATGCGCGCTGAACCCGGCGTGTACCGCAGCTCAACCCAGCCTTTGGATGTTGATGGTGGCTCCGTGACATCACCTATGAGATGGAGTCTGCTGATGTAGCCCACCCGGCTATGTCACCTTTGCATCCTTCTTCTGAAGGACCCGCAGCTCAATGGTGGGACAGCCACGGCGTACTCTGCCGGTTGGAACACTCATCACTGGCAGACTTCGAGGCTGCCTTCGTGCCGCTTCATCCCTCAAGGGTCATGGACGGAAGAAGCGTGAGTTCATAACCTCACCCAAGGCAACAAGGCTGTTGAAGCCTATCGGCGAGAGTTCTGGACTTGTCTCGCTATCTTTGAAGAGGACATTACAAGCGATGCCTTGAGCGGAGAAGTTCGAGGCGGTCTTCAAGGCGACATCAAGCTCGCACTCCTAGTGCGACTTTGCTGATTTCGCCACCTTGGTGAACAAAGCTATCAATGTCGAAACTGGTGCGCAGGAATACGAGCTCTAACGAGCATAGCCGTGACTCGGGCTCATCTTGGGCCCGTCCGCATGAGCGCAAGATATGGATTCCCAATAGCATGTACCGGCCGAATGCATCGCTTCAAGCGAACTATGCTACACCTCGTGCGCCTACAACTAAGCGGCCGAAGCTTCCAGCTCCACCACCCCAAGCTCTGTTCCCACCCCAATAATGGTTTGTGCTTGGTGCGGACAACGGGCACCGTGCTAGAGAATGCAACGAGAACCAGAATCAGTGGCCCTTCAGCGGTGGCGGTGGAAACACCAGCCCGCAACAATCTTGCCAAGCCTTATGGTGAGTTCAGGCCAACCACGTTGATCTGAATGAAGCTCAAGACCAACTGCTCTTTGTGATGGGTACACTTCTCGTAAATTCAGTACCCGCATGTGTTTTATTTGATCTGAGGCATCTCATTCATTCATGTCGAAGATTTTGCATTCATGCATGGCATTAAAAGTGAGGACATGAATGCTTCACTAATAGTACACACCCGGGCCAATGTCGGACTTCCATGATTTGCGGCGGCGTCCCGTTGAAATCGAAGGAATGGAATTCCTTGTCTCTCCTATCGTCTTTGAAGTCTTGTAGCATTGACCTCATTACGGGAATGAATTGGTTGAAAGCACATCTGGCGTCAATCGTTTGCGCCACTAAGACCGTCCATCTGCTACACCCTTGGATGAAATAGTCACTTACCAAGCTCATCGGTGCAAAATGCGAGGCAAGGCTATATGCATTGAATGCATTGAGCGCGCACCACTCGAGGTATTGAAAACATTCACTGTCGTTCGAGACTTCCAAGGCGTCTTTCTGAAGAACTTCGAGGATTCCCCCTGCTAGAGCTGTCGAATTAGTCATCGACTTGAAACCAGGCACCACTCCTATAGCCAAGCGGCCCTACAAGATGCCGCCGCATGAACTCCTTGAACTAAAGGAGAAATCGACAAATCTCTTCAAAGCGGCTTCATTAGCCCAAGTTGCTCTCCTTGGGAGCACCTTCTCTCTTTGTTAAGAAGAAGGATGGGACAAACCGATTGGTCCAAGACTACCGTCCTATAAATCAAGCTACCATTAGAATAAGTATCCTCTTCCTCGGATCAATGATCTTTATGATCAAGCTGGCTGGTTCGTCGGTGTTCTCGAAACTTCGACTTGAGGTTGGGTTACCACCAGATCCGTGTTCGTGAGGAGGATATCCCAAAGACCGCATTTGTGACTTCGTTATGGTTCTTACGAGTACACCGTCATGTCTTCGGCTTAACCAATGCTCCAGCCACCTTCTCTACTTTGATGAACTATATATTCATGGATTACCTCGACAAGTTAAGTGCGTGGTTTATCTGGATGATATCTGATCTATTCAAGAATGAAGAAGAACATCTGAACATCTTACGTCTTGTCTTTGGAAAAGCTACGAGAGCATCAACTCTATGCCAAGTTCTCCAAATGTGAATTCGGCTTCCGAAGTAACCTATCTTGGGCATGTCATTTCTAAGGATGGTATTGCCGTCAACCACGAAAGAGTTCAGGCCATTCTCGATTGGACTCCTCAGAAGAGCGTTAAGCAAGTCGAAGTTTTCTCGGTCTGCTTGACTATTGCCGTCGATTAAATGAGAACTTCTCCAAGATTGCCGACCTCGACTAACTTTGTTGCATAAAAGCGTCAAATTCAATGGGCGAGATAAGTGTCGGGAAAGTTTCCGGGCACTCAAAGACAAGTGACAACTGCCCGATGCTAGCTCCTCGATACTAAGAAGGACTTCGTCATTTCTTGCGGCGCATCTCGTCAAGGTTTAGGCGGTGTCCTAATGCAAGAAGCGCAAAGTGGTTGCTTATGCCTCTCGGCAGATTCGCCCTCACGAGAGAACTACCCAGTTCATGACCTCGAACTTGCTGCTGTCATTCATGCGCTAAAGCGGTGGCGACATTACCTTCTCGGTGTCGTTGCGAGATCTACTGACCACCAAAGTCTGAAAGTATCATTTACTCAGCCGGACCTGAACCTCCGTCGTGAGAGATGGATGGAGGCTGTTGCAGACTTTGATTTGGGTATTCCTATCGCCGAGCAAGGCTAATGTAATGGCTGATGCTTTGAGCATAAGTCTTCTGCAACCACCTTGAGTTCACAAAGTTCAGCCCTCACTTGTTGGAGAATTCAGCGAATTTGAACCTCCATATTGTTCCTCGGGTGCACTCGCTCCCCTCCTCCGGAGTTCCATAAGATGAATCTCCGTGTTGTTCCCCAGGTTCCCTCTATACCTGGCTGTTGAACCGATCTCGTGGGCACCATAAAGACAATGCAGGATTTGACTCTGAAGTCTACAAGCTTAAACAAGACATCGAAGCGAAATCCCTCATCCTTCACTATTCTTGATGATGGCGCCTTGTACTTCAAAGGCCGCCTAGTGGTGCCATGTAAGAAGGAAAACCTGAATATGACTCGGAAGGTTATGCAAGAAGCTCATGATCGCCTCTATGTATCCACCACAGCGGTACAAAGATGTATCAAGACATTAAATCGGAGATTACGGTGGTCTAATATGAAGCGGGACATTGCTCGCTATGTTTACGAGTGTGGCGTTTGCCGTCGTATCAAAGCGAGAACATCAAAAGCCTCTTTGGAACTCTGCAGCCTATCTCTATTCCCGAATGGAAATGGGACCATGTTGAAATGGACTTCGTCATTGGATTTCCCAAATCGCGAGAAGGGTAATGATGCAATTCTTGTCGTCATTGACGGCTTTCTAAAGTTGCACATTTACGGCGGTCAAAAAAGCGATCCTTTGCTAGCCGGTGGCAGCGCTCTATATGTCGAAATTGTTTCACTTCACGGTATTCCTTTGGTTATCGATTCGGACCGTGGCAGCTTATTCACTTCAAGATTACGGGCAAGTTTTCAGAAGCTATGGGGACTCATTTATCTTTCGGTCTGCTTTTCATCCATGATCTCAAGGGCAAGTTGAGCGTGTCAACCAAATTCTCGAAGACATGCTTGAGCTTGTGTCGTCTCATTGACAGAAATGGGAGGAATCTCTCCCGTATCTGAGTTCTCTTATAATAATAGCTATCAAGCTAGTCGAAGATGGCCCCTTGAAGTGTTATATGGGCGAAAGTGCGAACCCTCTGAACTGAGTGAAGCGGGAGCGTCCACTCTTGGTCCGGATATTATCAACATGCGAAGAACAAGTCCGCATTATTAGCGAGAATCTCAAGACTGCTCGATCGCGTCAAAAAGTAATTATGACCGTCATCACAAGGACATGGTCTATCAACTTTGGCGAAAAGGCCTATCTTAGCGTTACACCAATGAAGGGTGCTCACGCCGGGATCAAGGCAAGCTAGCTCCTCGCTATATTGGCCCTTCAGTGATACGGAAAGGCGTGGAAAAGTGGCATATCAGCTGGAGCTTCCGTCGAACCTTTCTCAGGTTCACGATGTGTTCCACGTGTCCCAACTCCGGCGCTGCTTCAAAGACCCAATCCGGCGATGGACCATGAAGTGCTCGGTGCAGCAGGACCTCTCTATAAAGAGCACCGGTCCGCATCCTCGACCAAGCTGAGCGCGCACCCGTCGAGAAAGGCGATCAAGTTCCTCAAGGTCGATGGTGAATCACTACGAAGATGAAGCCACACAGGAGCGAGGATCGTCTCTGAGATGAATATCCGCACTCTTTCCTTCTACCTCCTAAATCTGGGGCGAGATTTCTTGTAATGGAGGAGATTTATAGCTTGCCGGGTGGTTATGCAGCAGATAATCATCCGGTTCGGTTAATTAACCTCTCGTTAATTCGGACCCGTCCTAAAACAAAAATTAAAACTAAAACAAATGATAAAGAGTTCCGAAAATAAGTTCTAAAATGTTCCGGGGTTTTCTAAAATACCTAACCTAATATTGGTGGGGTGCAATAATATTTTCAAATGTCAGAGCATTTTAAATAAACCAAAACAGAGAAAGAAAAATAAAAAAAAGGAAAAAAAAACAAAATAAAAGCAGAGAGGATAACCCCCTGGCCCACTTGGCCCCCTCCCTTGGCCCATCCCCTTCCCCCAGGCGGCACACCCAGCCCGGCCGCCCCCCATAACCCCTCCCCACCGGCTAACCCTAGCCGCTCATGATCCCCCTCGCTCCCCCTCTCGCTCACTTTTGATCTGGATCAGGCGGAGGCCAACCGGACCACCCGCGCGCCACTCCCACCTCGCCGCCCGACCCTCGCCGCCGACCCCGCCGCCACCGCGACCCAGACCTCCCTCCTCCTCCGGCCTTGCCAGGAGCCTCCCTCCTCCCCTCGTCGCCCCCCACAGAGCCCAGCGGCCTCGCCGCCTTGGCTCGGCCTCTCCCCTCCGTCATGGGAGCCTCCCGGCCTCCTCCCGACAGCCTGCCCGTCCCCATCGAGCAAATTGCGAGACCCTACCCCCCACAGTGAGGCCCTCTCTCCCCCCCCTCTCCCCGTCGGCGACCCGGCCGCCGCCGCCTGAATCCCGGCTCCCCTTTCACCCGCTTCGTCGCCGTGGCCCGCCCGTCCCGTCCAGGCTCGGCGCCCATTCGCCCCCCCGATCCTCTCTTCCCCCGGCGGATCAAGCCGCTCGAGGCCAGTCGGCCCGGCCACCATGCCCCCCTCTCCTCTCCTTCTTCCCAGTGGCGACCTCGTGGCGCCCTAGCGCCCAGGCCCCTCGCTCCCCCCCGTTCGGCGCCCTCGTCGCCCCCCTCCCCAGGCCCCTCGTACCCCTCCCACCTCGCTCGGCCCGAACCACCCGCTCGTCGCCTCCCCTCATGTGCCGTGCGCGCCGGCCGGTAGCCGTAGCCTCGCGCCCGACCCAGCGCCCCGATCCCCCCTGGATCGCCCCCGACCAGCCCTGGATCGGGTCCGTTAAAGCGTCGCCAGCGTCGCCCGCTGCTTACGCCCGTTTGGCCTCGGGCCAGCGGCGTGGGGCCCCACCCCAAATGAAAAAAAGATAACAAAAACGTTTTAATTAAAAGCAGTGAAAATGGAAATAAAATGAATTAAATTAATTACTAAATATTTAGTTAATTAATTAATTGAGTAATTAATTAAACTAATTAATTCTGAATTAATTAACACTAATCATTAATTAACTTAATTAACTAAGGTTAATTAAACTTTGATTAGGCTAATTAACTTAATTAAGAAATGTTAATTAATCGATTAGGTTAATTAGCCATTAGTGAATGACATGCGGGACCCACATCGGGGTTGACTCGATCAACCTGTTGGCTGATAACGTCGGCATGACCTCATCTTGATGTCATAAATGCCATTCGAAATTAATTAAATAATTAATTAAAATTCCGAAATTAATAAAATCTTTTATAAATCATATCTTTTAATCAAGTAATCCGGATTAAAATAATTTCAACATGAAAGTTGCTCGAGCGGCGAGGCGAATCCGGATCGCGATCCGTTCGTCCACCACGCGTCTCTATCCTATCAGACACGCAAACTTTCCTCTCGGTTCATCACATCGTGACAGGGCGTCGGAGCAGGATAACTTCGGATGTTTTCCCCCTAAAACGAACCCTTCTTACCACGTTAGAACACGCCTAGCATCGCTTCTTGGCATATCATGCATCGTTATGCATCATTACCGTGTATTCATTGTTTCTTCCCCTCTTCTCTTGATGAACTACTGAGACCAAATATTTGCTGGTGGCAGTTCGACTACGTCTTGTGACCTCTCTCTCTTGCCCGAGCAACCAGGCAAGCCCCCCCCCTTGATCACGGATATAGCCTACTCTTATCTACTGCTTGCATTAGAGTAGCATAGCATATTCTTGTTTTCGGATACTCCTATCTTTGCTGCATAGCTTTGTCCTTGTAACCATTGTTACCTTACCTACAATCCTATATGCTTAGTATAGGATGCTAGTACTTTCATCTGTGGCCCTACTTTCTGTCCAAATGCAGCCGTGCTATACTATCGGGCCGTGATCACTCGGGAGTTGATCACGGGTATATACTATATCTTATACATGATACATGTGAGACTAAAAGTCGAATTGGTGATGGAGCACCATGAGTGGATCTTTGTGGCGGAGGGTCGGTGATGGAGCACCGCGAGTGGATCTTTGTGGCGGGCGACCGAGTGGATCTTTGTGGCGGAGGCGGCAGGCGAGTTGAGACCGCCTAGGAGAGAGGTGGGCCTGGCCTGTTGGCGTTCGCGGTTACTAACTGCGCTTGAGGTCTTGGTATTTGATCGGGTTGGCTCTGAGCTTATCGCACTAACCATCTCGCGGGAGTAGTTATGGGTATCCGGCGTCGTGGTATCGGCGAAATGCTTGAGCGTCGGCTGACGGGCGGCGTAGCGCCCGGATTGGGCTGGGCGCGCTGTTAGGCTGGAGTGCGCTTCGGCCGCCCTCGCTTAGCGTCTTGAGGTGTGCTCGAGGCGATGGGCCCGGACCCTGCGCGCTTAGGTTTGAACCGGCGTGCTGGCCTCTCTGTTGTGCCTAGGTGGGGCTGCGGCGTGTTGATCTTCATGGCGGGCATGACCGAGGAAAGTGTGTCGGCCAAATGGGATCAAGCGTCTTTGGGTAAGATGGTGCACCCTGCGGTGATTAATCTATTCGGATAGCCGTGATCTTGATAGCAGGGGCGACTTGGAGTTGTACCTTGAGCTTATGACAACTAGAACGGATACTTGATAAAACACACCCTTCCAAGTGCGGATACAACCGGTGGTCGCTCTGCACTGGGGTTATGGCGGGGATTGCGGGTAGGATTATTGCTATATGATGTTACTTGGAGGACTTACATTTGTCCTCTTACATGCATTGCAAGACCGGTGTCGAAGCGTAGTCTTCGTTAAGACTAACTATCCCCTCTTATTACGGCATTCTGCGATTCAGTCCTTGATATGGCCTTTACACATATATCCATGCATATGTAGTGTAGCTCCTTGCTTGCGAGTACTTTGGATGAGTACTCACGGTTGCCTTGTTCCCCTTTCCCCCTATCTCTACTCGATTGCTGCAATCGGGCGATGGAGCCAGGGGCGAGCGCGCCGCCTATGGCGACTACTACTGGAGGCGCCTACTACTCGTGCAGCCGGCGGCGGCGACCCGGGAGTGACCTAGGAGGATCCCGAGGCAGGAGGCCTGCTCCTCTTCGTCTGTATCCCGTTTGTGCTAGCCATCTTATGGCACCTTGTTTAACTTATATGCGTACTCAGATATTGTTGCTTCCGGCTGACTTCGTCTATGATCGAGCACTTGTATTCGAGCCCTCGAGGCCCACGGCTTGTATTATGATGCTTGTATG
This sequence comes from Aegilops longissima, assembly GCA_021605205.1. Classification (NCBI taxonomy): domain Eukaryota; kingdom Viridiplantae; phylum Streptophyta; class Magnoliopsida; order Poales; family Poaceae; genus Aegilops; species Aegilops longissima. The sequence continues at coordinate 43,937 of JAHIAM010000460.1, forward strand.
ACTTATTTTATTTGTAGAGTTGTGTTGTGATATCTTCCGTAAGTCCTTGATCTTGATCGTACACATTTGCGTGCATGATTAGTGTACATTTGGAACATTCGTGCTGTTTTAATGCTCTCGTGATGCGTTTGTTTGGTAACCTTGGGAAGTGCACCTTTTGCACCGACCGAGTATCTTTTCTTGGCTATGTTGTTACTCCACGAGGGAATTGAAGTTGATAAAGCCAAGATTGAAGCTATTGAGAGTTGGCGCTTGGCCAAAGCGGTCACACAAGTGAGGAGTTTTCTTGGACTCGCTGGTTTCTATAGGCGTTTTGTGAGAGACTTTAGCACCATTGCTGCACCTCTCAATGAGCTTACAAAGAAGGATGTGCCTTTTGTTTGGGGTACCACGGGAAGAAGCCTTCACGGTATTGAAAGATAAGTTGACACATGCTCCTTTACTCCAACTTCGACTTTAATAAGACTTTTGAGCTTGAATGTGATGCTAGTGGAATTGGATTAGGAGGTGTGTTATTACAAGATGGCAATCTGTTGCATACTTTTACGAAAAATTGAGTGGGCCTAGTCTGAACTATTCTACTTATGACAAAGAATTATATGCTCTTGTTAGTACTTTAGAGACATGGCAACATTATTTATGGCCCAAAGAATTTGTTATACATTACGATCATGAATCTTTGAAACATATTAAAGTCAAGCTAAACTTAATCGTAGACATGCTAAATGGGTTGAATTCATTGAGACTTTCCCTTATGTCATTAAACACAAGAAGGGTAAAGAAAATGTTATTCTTGATGCTTTGTCTAAATCGCTATACTATGCTTTCACAACTTGACTTCAAAATATTTGGTTTGGAGACCATCAAAGATCAATATGTGCATGATGCTGATTTTAAAGATGTAATGCAGAATTGTAAAGAAGGAAGAACATGGAACAAGTTAGTTATTAATGATGGTTTTGTGTTCCGTGCTAACAAGCTATGCATTCCTGCTAGCTCTGTTAAGTCTTTGTTGTTGCGGGAGGCGCATGGAGGAGGATTAATGGGACACTTTGGCGTGAAGAAGGCGGAGGATATAATTGCTACACATTTCTTTTGGCCAAAGATGAGGCCGGGATGTTGGCGTTTTGTTGCTCATTGCACTACATGTCAAAAAGCTAAGTCACGACTCAATCCTCATGGTTTATATATGCCTTTGCCTGTGCCTAGTGTTCCTTGGGGGATATATCTATGGACTTTGTTTTAGTTTACCTCGAACAAAGAAGGGAGGGATAGCATATTTGTTGTCGTGGATAGATTCTGAAAATGGCACACTTTATACCATGTCATAAAAGCGATGATCTTTGTTAATGTTGCTGATTTGTTCTTTCGTGAAATTATTAAACTTGCATGGTGTGCCAAATACTATTGTTTCAGATCGTGATACTAAATTTCTTAGCCACTTTTGGAGATGTTTATGGGCTAAGTTGGGGACTAAACTGCTTTTTAGTACTACTTGTCACCCCCAAACTGATGGACAAACTGAAGTAGTCAATAGAACATTGTCTACTATGCATAGGGCTGTTTTGAAGAATAATAAGAAAATGTGGGAAGACTGCTTGCCTCATATTGAATTTTCTTATAATCGTTCATTGCATTCTACTACTAAGATGTGCCCTTTTGAAATTGTGTATGGCTTCCTACCTCGTGCACCTATTGATTTGTTGCCTCTTCCATCTTGGAGAAGGTTAATTTTGATGCTAAAGAGCGTGCTGAATTAATTTTAAAAATGCATGAGATAACTAAGGAAAACATTGGCGTATGAATGCTAAATATAAACTTGCTGGAGATAAGGGTAGAAAACATGTTGTCTTTGCACTGGAGATCTTGTTTGGTTACATTTGCGTGAGATAGGTTTCCTAATTTGCATAAATCAAAGCTAATACCACATCTTGATGGTCCATTTAAGGTGTTAGAGAAAATAAATGATAATGCATATAAACTTGAGCTGCTGCAGATTTTGGGGTTAGTCCCACTTTTAACGTTGCAGATTTGAAGCCTTATTTGGGTGAGGAAGATGAGTTTCCGTCGAGGCGACTTCATTTCAAGAAGGGAGGATGATGAGGACATCAATACCATTGTTACACCCACAGCCCCTCTGCTACATATCTTGGACCAATTACTAGAGCTCGCGCCGCCAATTAAATTATCAGTACTTTTCGTTTCTTGGTAATGATTCTAATGTTCATGTGATAGAGGCAAAAGGTGTCCGTCTTTCGATGAGATGTGGTTTTTACACGTGTAGGAGTCGACCTTGGCGATCCGACTACGATCGTGCGAGGGCGTCGCGCCTTTATGTCGCTAAACCAACTCCGAGAGGTTATTGACCACGCAGAACACGATCAACGACCACGAGTGCATTTCCTGCGAGCAAGCGAAGAACAAGCAAGCTGAGATTGCAATCTGGATATTGCGAATATAAGATGAAAGCTTTATTGATCAAGGTGGGGTTACTGTGGCGCCTTTATGCAGTAAATGGAACACAAGCGAAATGCTGCGAAGTTGCAGCTATGGCGAACTTTTAATCTAAACAAAACCCAAGGTCTAAGCGGTGCCCTAAGGGCTGTATATATGGAGGAAGAGAATTTCGTGGCCCTTGGTGGAGGGTCGAAATCAACCTAACTCTTGTTCCCCACACATACGGACTCTAAAACAGCCTATACTTAAGTATTTCGAAATTACATGGGCCTGGCCCAATAATAAGGTGTGCAGCACCTAGAATAGCCTATGGGCGAATATTATGAAGTGGCATCTTGTATATTTCGTCCAAGGCCTCATGCACTCATTAGGGTGGCTTCAAAGTCTGGAATCATCACTTGTAACTCCGTTCTTGTTCTCCTTAGCATGGCATTATCTCCATGCTTGTTCTTGCTCAATGTCCATCCTTCTCCAAGCTAGGGCCTTCATTTGTAAGCAAAACAAATGTATCCAATTTAAGCAGCATCATATTCTCATGAACATTAGAATCATTACCAAGCGAAAGTACGATAATTTAATTGGCGTCTGTGAGCTCTAGTAATTGGTCCGTATATGTAGCGATAGGGGCTGTGGGTGTAACAATGGTATTGATGTCCTCATCATCCTCCCTTCTTGAAATGAAGTCGTCCTCGACGGAGCTCATATTCCTCACCCAAATAAGGCTTCAAATCTGCAATGTTAAAAGTGGGACTAACCCCAAAATCTGCGGGCAGCTCAAGTTTATATGCATTATCATTTATTTTCTCTAACACCTTAAATGGACCATCGGCCCGTGGCATTAGCTTTGATTTAGCAAATTAGAAACCTATCCTTACGCAAATGTAACCAAACAAGATCTCCGGTGCAAATACAACATGTTTTCTACCCTTATCTCCGACAAGTTTATATTTAGCATTCATCGCTCAATGTTTTCCTTAGTTATCTCATGCTTTTAAAATCAATTCAGCACGTTCTTTAGCATCAAAATTAACCTTCTCCGAAGATGGAAGGCAACAAATCAATAGGTGCACGGTAGGAAGCCATACACAATTTCAAAAGGCACATCTTAGTTGTAGAATGCAATGAGCGATTATAAGAAAATTCAATATGAGGCAAGCATTCTTCCCATTTTCTTATTATTCTTCAAAACAGCCCTAAGCATAGTAGACAATGTTCTATTGACTACTTGGTTTATCCATCGGTTTGGGGGTGACAAGTAGTACTAAAAGCAGTTTAGTCCCCAACTTGGCCCATAAACATCTCCAAAAGTGGCTAAGAAATTTAGTATCACGATCTGAAACAATAGTATTTGGCACACCATGCAAGCGAATAATTTCACGAAAGAACAAATCAGCAACATTTGACATCATCGCTTTTATGACATGGTATAAAGTGTGCCATTTTAGAATCTATCCACGACAACAAATATGCTATCCTCCCTTCTTTGTTGAGGTAAACCTAAAACAAAGTCCATAGATATATCCTC
>JAHIAM010000461.1:0-28041 GCA_021605205.1 Aegilops longissima
CCGCCAACACGGGAGCGGATGCTAACTCCGATAAGGGGAAGCTACTAGTGAGAAAGCCCCTCGCCTAGTGGTAAGAATGGCACCGCATCTTCGCCCATGTGCAACCTCCCATTTATGGTGGACCGATTCCTTCCACTCATTTTAATCATGCGGTCCACCACCTAAGATTGATAAAAGGAGGATTTTGATTCTTGGGTTTATCGCTTTAAGCGCCATTTAAATCATGTGAACACTAACCTTTGGAGAATCATTGAAGAAGGTTTCTATCCGCATGATCCGAGCAACTTTTCTCCTAGAGAGGTCGTGGACCATCAATTCAATGAGAATGCTCTTCATCATCCAAGAAGCAATCATTCCGAAGACCTCCCTCATCTCCGCCTTACATCCGTGCCAAAGATGCTTGGCTCAAGGTGGTTTCCATGTATCGAGGAAGCGCAAGCATTCAACGCTCCAATTATGAAGTGGTCCAAGACAAGCCGATGAGTTTGCAATGAAGGAAGAAGAAGAACCTCGTGAGCTCTATCGGAGAGTAACCAAGCTTGCCGCCTCCCTCCGGGATCATGGAAGTAAGGACACCGATGACAACTGGATCAAGCGCAAATTTCTCAAGGCAATGATGCCATACCACAAAGCCATGTCCTCCGTCATCCGTCAACGACGGACTTCCACACCTTGTCCTCAAGTGATGTGTTGGATGAGTTTGTGGCTATGAGCATATTGGACAAGACCGCCGACAATGCGGTGCTTCGCTCCCAAAGAGCAAAGAAGCCCAACCTCGCTTTGAAGGCCAAGACTTGTGTCAAGAAGATGGAGAGGAGGAAGAAGAAGAGAGCAACCTCAAGATACTAAGTATGATTATCATGAACACATGGCCCTTGCTTCAAGACAATTTTGGAGCAAGAAGAACTCAAGGCCCAACTTCAACAAGAGCAATTCAAGTGGCTCTAAGGGCAAGCAACGTGTGAGGACGTGTTTCAATTGTGGCAATGTGAGTCACTTTGTTGCGGAATGCCCATATGAGAAGAGGGAAGACAATGGTGGCAAGCTCATCCGAAGGACAAGGTCAAGTCTTTCCCCAACAAGAGCAACTTTCCAAAGAAGACTCCTCACAAAGCCTTGGTGGTTCAAGAAGAGTACAATGAGGATGATGATGATGATGAGGATGGTGAACCGGTTGCCATGGCCTCCGTGGCCATTGCAATGACTCCTCGGTGTGTCTCTCTTGGTTCACCCAATGAAAACATCACCGCTAAGTGCCTCATGGCTAAAGCCACCAACAAGGTAACTCCCAACATCAAAACTACCATCATCAATCATTCTTCTTTGACGGATTGCATTGATGAACATGAGGGACTAATGTAGAGGAAAATGAATTTGAGATCTTTATGAGTAAACTCAAGGGCAAATCCAAGAAGCACTTCGCTTTCTCTTGGAACAACTTGGTGAAGCCAATGTCATGATCGAGACTCATGAAGAAACCATCTCTAAGATGGAAGGGCATAGTCGTGACTATGCCGATGAGATTTCGGATCTTTCCAATGCTCTTGAGGAAGAGCGTGGCCTTCGTTTGGCTCTTGAGGAGTCACACAACGATGATCACGCTAAATTAAAGAAAGACCTTGATCATGCTCTTGTTGTGTCTCGTGTGCTTAGTTCGAGAAGGCAAAGCTTGGAGTTGATCTTGCTAGACTCAACGAGGACTTTGACATTCTCGACAAGGCTCACAAAGTCTTGAAGGGTGCTCATGCTAGTCTCAAAGAGTCTCATGATCAACTCCAAGTGAAGCTAACCAAGGAGAAAGCCACCTTTCCTCATATGATATTGATTGATAATGCAAATGCTACTAACCCTTGTTGTGAGCATGTGCATCTTGTTGAGGAGAATGCTAAGTTGAAGGAGCAACTTGAAAAGGGCCTTGTCACATGCATTCAAGGTGAGAAGAACCTTAACGACCTTTTGAGTAATCAAAAGGAAGTTGTGGCCAAGGAGGGATTGGGTTGGCGCCCAAGCCCAAGAGCAAGAAGAAGAATGACAAGACCAAGCAACCTCCCCTCTCAAGCAAACTTTTGTGAGGGAGGAGAGGTGCTTCCAAGAAGAAGAAGAACCGTACAAAGGGTGGCAATGCCAAGAAGGACAACGTCATCCCCATGAACATAGCCGTGACTTTAACCCCTCTTATGTGTTGTGCCGTGCTAGTGATGGGCATGTTTATGCTAAATTTGTTGGTTCATCTTATGAGTACATTGAATGGTCTATTTGGGTTCCTAAGACCCTCGTTATTAACATCAAAGGACCCATTACCAAATGGGTACCTAAAACCAAGCATTGATCTCTTGTAGGGGTTTGCTTCCGGTGGGGGATCATGGTTGCTTGATAGTGGAGCAACAAATCATATGACCGGGAGCAAGGACATGGTGGTGGACGTGCAAGAGATTCCATCTATGCCCACCGATGTTGAGTGGGGTGATGCATCACATTCTAAGGTATTGGGTCTCGCAAGGTTGTCATTTCTCATGATCTTACGATCGAGAAAGTCATGCTTGTTGAGTCCCTTGCATACAATTTGCTTTCCGTTCGTCAACTTGCAGTCATGGGTTTTGCTACTTTCTTTGACATTGATACTGTGGCCCTCTTGTGGAGCAAGACTCTTAAAGTAGCCTTTGTTGGGCATGTCGAAAACGGTCTCTATGTGATTAACTTTTCGGAGCGACCCACTAAGACCGCGACATGCCTAATGGCTAAAGTTGACGTGGGATGGCTTTGGCATCGCCGTTTAGCCCATGTCAATATGAGATCTTTGCAAAGTCTTCTCAAGGGGGACCATGTTCGTGGACTAACAAATGTTAGTTTTGCCAAAGACCGTGCTTGCAGTGCTTGTATTGAAGGAAAGCTTCATGAGAAGGCTCACCCTCCCACAACTATCATATAATCAAAGAGATCCTTGGAGCTCCTTCACATGGATCTCTTTGGGCCACCATCATTTGATAGTCTTGGAGGAAGAAAGTATTGCCTGGTGATCGTGGATGACTATTCGAGATACACTTGGGTATATTTCTCCAAGAGGAAGAGTGAGACCCAACAAACCTTCATCGACTTTGCAAATGAAGCTCAACGTCAACATAATGCAAAGATCTTGACTATAAGAAGTGACAACAGCACCGAGTTCAAGAACTACACCTTGGATGAGTTTCTTAGTGATGAGGGAATCAAGCATCAATACTCAGCACCATATACCCCTCAACAAAATGGTGTGGCGGAGAGAAAGAACCGGACGTTGATGGATGCGGCAAGGACCATGATGGCGGAGTTCAAGTCTCCATACAACTTTGGGCCGAAGCCATCAACACCGCTTGTCATGAATCCAATCGGCTCTATCTCCGCAAAGGCTTGAACAAGACTCCTTATGAGATACTCACCGCAACAAGCCCAATCTCAAGTACTTAGGGTGTTAGGGTGTAAGTGTTTCATTCTCAAGAAAGGTGTTCGTTTGTCTAAATTTGAAGCTAGAGCTCATGAAGGCATATTTGTTGGTTATGCTACAAACTCTCATGTTATCGTGTCCTCAATAAATCCACGGACTTATTGAGGAGACGTGTAACGTGGAGTTTGATGAGAATAACGGCTCCCAAGTGGAGCAAAGTGGCACTTGTGATGTAGGTGATGAAATTCCTCCCAAGCCATAAGAAGAATGGGAGTTGGCTTTATCCTACCCATTGAGGAACCCCTTGTGGTCAAGGAGAAGGACAATGCTCCACTCAAGTGGAGCAATCACCAACCCAAGGCCCACACGCTTTTGAAGAACAAAGTGAAGGCCCTCAACCTCAAGAACAAGACCAAGGGCAAGATCGTGCTCAAGACGATGATATCACTTTAAATGATGGCCAAGGTCAAGTTCTCTCCCTTGAGCATGCTCAAGATGAAGGTCATGCTCAAGACGGCGCCAAGATGATCAAGTGACCCTCCTCATCTCACCTCCGAGGAGGAATTAGAGCGTCGTCGCCAAGATTGCTTCCAAACTCACTACCAAAGGCCATCTCATGGAGAATGTGGTTGGAAGCCTAAGAAAAGGGTAAGCACTCAGAGACAATTGGCAAACTATTGTGAACATCACGCGTTTGTCTCTTGTGTTGAACCTCAAAAGGTCTATGAGGCGCTTGAAGACTCGGATTGGCTCAATGCCATGCATGAAGAACTCAACAACTTTGAGTACAACAAAGTGTGGAGATTGGTGCCAAGGCCATCGGAGAACCACAACGTCATTGGAACCAAGTGGATTTTCAAGAACAAGCAAGATGCTCATGGGAACATCATTCGCAACAAGGCAAGATTGGTAGCACAAGGCTACTCCCAAGTCGAGGGTATCGACTACGGTGAAACCTTTGCTCCCCGCTGCTCGCCTTGAATCCATTCGCTTGTTGATTGCTTATGCTTCCCATCACAACTTTAAGTTGCAACAAATGGATGTGAAAAGTGCTTTTCTTAATGGTCCCATTAATGAGTTGGTCTATGTCAAGCAACCCCGGGTTCGAGGACCCCTACTTTCCGGATCATGTGTATCAACTCGATAAGGCACTCTATGGCCTTAAACAAGCCCCACGTGCGTGGTATGACCACCTTACCGAAGTTGCTACAAGATCGTGGCTTTGAAGTGGGGCAAATCGATCCCACTTTTTACTAAGAAGGTCAACGGGGAGTTGTTTGTATGCCAACTATATGTTGATGATATTATCTTTGGTTCTCCTAACAAAGCTTTCAATGAGGAATTTGCCGCCTCATGACCTCCAAGTTCAAGATGTCTTCGATGGGAGAGTTGAAGTTCTTCCTTGGTTTTGATATCAAACAAAGAAGAGAAGGAACCTTCATCAACCAAGCCAAATACACTCAAGACATGCTCAAAAGATTCAAGCTAAGTGATGTCAAGCGGCTACTACACCAATGCCCACCAAGTGCCAACTTGACATTGATCCCAATGGTAAGCGGTGGATCAAAAGGTATATCGCCCATGATTGGATCTTTGCTTTACCTTTGTGCATCTAGACCGGATATCATGTTGAGTGTGGGTATGTGTGCACGGTTTCAAGCCGCACCGAAGGAAAGTCACTATGTGGCGGTCGTTTAATCTTTCGATATTTGGCTCATACCCCAAACTTTGGCTTATGGTACCCAAGAGGAGCAAACTTCAAGCTTGAAGGATTTACTGATTCGACAGGCGGGAGACAAAGTGGATAGGAAGTCCACTTCCTGAGGGTGCCAATTTCTTGGTTGCTCTTTGGTAAGTTGGTCTTCCAAAAAGCAAAGTTGTGTCTCTCTCGCCCACCAAGCGGAGTATGTGGCGGCGGGTAGTTGTTGTGCTCAACTCCTATGGATGAGGCAAACTTTAAAGGAGTACGTGTCAATTGTGACAAAGTGCCTCTTTGGTGTGATAATGAAAGTGCCATCAAGATTTCTCTCAACCCGTGCAACACTTCAAGACGAAGCACATTGAGATTCGGTATCACTTCATCGGGATCACATTAGGCGAGGGGAGATCGAGCTCAAGTATGTCAACACTCATGATAACCTTGCAGATATTTTCACGAAGCCCTTGGATGAAGCAAGATTTCGCGAGTTAAGGCATGAGCTAAATATCATTGATTTGAGCAATGTGACTTGAACCCGTGCAACCCCCACCACACTCAATGTGATGTCTAGTTTAGGTGTAGGCATGGACATAGGGGGAGTGTTGTTCTCTCAATGAACTCTCCTCCCCTTTATGCATAAAACGATCAACTCTTTCACTTTAGCCATTGTTGATGGTGCTTGTGCTTCAAAGAGGAGTTTTGGTCATGGACCCAAGGATAATTCTTCGAGGTGCCATACCAATGGACTCAAACATAGGTGGCTCCACCACCGCCTCTCTTGAGAGAGGCTGAGCTCGCTCCTTTTGTGTTGTTTGCTTTGAAGGAGTGGGTTCGGTTCGTGTTTTGTGTGTGTTGTTTTGCTGGTCTCTCTCTTGTCGTTGCCTTCCTGTTCCTTTCGGTGTATTTTTCTTCTTTTGTTTGCCTAAGAGGCCTTCCTTTTAGTTCTTGGCGGTACTACTGCTGCTTTGGTAGCCAATCTTGCCGCTCCAGCGGTACTACCGCCCTCCAGTATGGGTACTACATTTGGGAGGCGTGGAGTGGGGTTATATCGGGGCAGGGTGTGCGCCTCGATGCGGCTATATCTCCCGTGTCGAAGCACGACTTAGAGGCATAACCGCATTGAAAGCAATGTCGCAAGTGAGGTAATCTTCACACAACCCATGTAATACATAAGGGAAAGAGATACATAGTTGGCTTACAATCGCCACTTCACACAATACATGAGTAAAGCATTACATCATACAGATACAATCAAGGTCCGACTACGGAACCAAAATAAAAGAAGACTACCCCAAATGCTACAGATCCCCGATCGTCCCAACTGGCTCCACTATCGATCAACTCAAACGAAACAACACAATGAACAAGATCTTCATCGAGCTCCTCCTTGAGCTCGGGTCAAAAGGCCACCGCACGGTTTCATCGGCACCGCAAACTGGTTTTGAAGTATCATGAGTCACGGGACTCAGCAATCTCACACCGCGAGATCAAGACTATTTAAGCTTAAAGGTAGGACAGGTAGTGAGGTGGAGCTGCAGCAGCGACTAGCATATATGGTGGCTACCATACGCAAAAGAGAGCGAGAAGAGGAGGCAAAGCACGGTCGTGAAGCTAGTAGCGATCAAGAAGTGATCCTGAAACTACTTACGCCAAACATAACTCCAACACGTGTTCACTTCCGGACCACGAGAAGAGACCATCACGGTTACACACATGATTGGTGTATTTTAATTAAGATCAACTTCGCGTTATCTACAACGGACATTAACAAATTCCCATCGCCTCATAACCGCAGGCACGGCTTTGAAAGATAATACCTGCAGGGTGTCCCAACTTAGCCCATTATAAGCTCTCACGGTCAACGAAGGATATTCCTTCTACCGAAGACCCGATCAGTCTCGGAATCCCGGACTACAAGACATTTCAACAGCAATAAAACAAGACCAGCAAAGCCGCTGGATGTGCCGACAAATCTGATAGGAGCTGCACATATCTCGGTCTCGTGGCACACCGGATGAACACTACGTCGACAACCGACGATACCCCAAGTTGCCTCGGGCGGCACATAAGTGGCTCTAGTTTGGACCAGCACTCGAAGGAGAACTCGCCGGGGTTAAAATAAAGATGACCCTTGAGTCTGCAGAACCCAAGGGAAAAAGGCTTAGGTGGCAAATGGTAAAACCAATGTTGGGCCTTCTTTGGAGGAGTCTTATTCAAAGCGAACTGTCAAGGGGGTCCCATAAATCACCCAACCGTAAGGAACGCAAAATCAAGGAACATAACACCGGTATGGCGGAAACTAGGGCGGCAAGAGTGGAACAAAACACTGCATAAGGCCGAGCCTTCCACCCTTTACCAAGTATATAGATGCATTAATTAAATAAGATATATTGTGATATCCCAAAAAGTAAACATGTTCCAACAAGGAACAACATCTCCATGTTCCAACAAGGAACAAACTTCATCTTCACCTGCAACTAACAACGCTATAAGAGGGGCTGAGCAAGCGGTAACATAGCCAAACAACGGTTTGCTAGGAAGGTTGAAAAAGGTTAGAGGCTGACATGGCAATGTGGGTGGCATGATAAGCAAGTGATAGGCATCGTAGCATAGGCATAGCAAAAGAGCGAGCATCTAGCAAGCAAAGATAGAAGTGATTTCGAGGGTATGGTCATCTTGCCTGAAATCCCGCAAGGAAGAAGAACGAGTCCATGAAGAAGACAAAAGGATGTAGTCGAACGAATCCTCACAACTCCGGAAGGAAACCGAAGCTAACGAGAGAAGCAACCCGAAAACAAACAAACAACATGGTAAACAACCCTCACATACATATGGCATGATGCACAATCAAGTATGATGCATGTCCGGTTTAAATATGCATGGTATGGCAATATGCACAAACAACACTACCAGTTAAGTGGAGCTCAATATGCAACGAGTTGCATATTGACAAAACACCACATCAGTTATTTAGTTCACTCTTGTTTAGGCTACCCAACAATATTAAATGTTATTAAACATGGCAAGAGGGTGAAGCATATGAAACTAACTATTTAGGCAAGATTAAATGAGGCCGGAAACAACAACAACAATTCCGGAAAAATCCTCATATGCATATTTCGAATTTGCTACTGTTCTGCCCTAAACACAATTTTAATGTTATTAAGCAGCAAAATAAAGTGCACCAAGTTAATCTATGCATTTTTCCACCCCATTTACATATATAATTTATTTAAATCCGAGCTACGGTTATTTAGTTATGAAATAAATCATTTTAGCATGGCATTTATGCAAAATAATGCAAACAGTAATTATAAACATTTAAATGTTGTTATCATGATGCGGATGGCATGTGCAAGTTTTAAGCAATTTTTATGAAAACGTTGACAAGAGCATTATGAAGCATTTGGTCACCATGGCGGAGCGAAAGGGTGCCACGGCGGCGAACGAAAATGGTGCCACGGCAACATTTGGTTCCGTAGCTCATGGAGATACCGGTGCAAAAGAAGTGGGCGAAGCGAGTTGAGCAAGATGGTGGGGTGTTCCCGGTTACCGGGTTCCCACGAGACGATGGCATGGCAACGAGGAGGAACAAGCGAGCGACAAATTTCGGACACGGTGCAAACGGGCATCTCATACAACATACAAGCATTCGTTCACGGGCGGTCGTTAAGGCGGGTATACCTTTGAAGCGTGCCTTCATCTCGAAGCGGGTCGAGTTTCGTAGAGGGAAGTAGACGTTCTCGCGACTGAAGTTGTACACGTTCACGGGTCGTCGGTAGAGGTACTCGGCAATCCGAAGGGGTACTTGGCGGGTCGTCGAGGTACACGGTTCGTAGACGTCCGATGCGGTACTAGGTGAACCAAAGGTGTACTTGGCGGTCTCCAAACTTGCCGGTCGTGGTACACGTAATCTTGTGGAACTTCACGGTTCGTTGTGTAGTCGTACACGGGTTGTAGTGGTACTTGACGCTCGTAGACATCCAGGGTCATCGTAGAGGTACTCGTCGTCCACTTAAACTAGTAGTGGAGCACACATGCCTCGGGTCTTGGTGGTCAACGGCGAGGCGGCGGCGGCGAAGCAGCAACGCGCGTCAAGGTGAAGGCGGATGCCATGTACAAGTGAGCGGCGGGCTCCGGTCGGAGTCGGTAGGGACGCACGAGGCGGTGATGAAGATGAGGTCGCAGGAGTGCTGTTGGAGGTGGATGCAGGGTCGCCGGGCGGCGAAGACGCACGGATGTGGGCGAGGTGCTCGAGGAGCTGTTGTCGTTCGTCCGGCGCCGGCGTAACACGCAGCGGGACTTTGGCGGGACCTCGGCAGCAGGAGGCGCGCACCATGGCAGGGCAGACGATTAAGACGGCAAGGGCACGATGAGAAGACAGGAGCCGCTGAACGAGCTTGAGGGCGACGGAGGGCCGCGGAGCAGGCAACCATGGGAGGCCGAGGCCAGCGGAGGTGTGGAGGCGGCGTGGCCATGGGCGACGGCGAGGAGGGTTGAGGGCGGCGGCGCTCGCGCAAAGAGGCGACGAGGAGGGGGTCGGGCGCGGAGAGGAAGGAGCGGAGGCGTCGGGGTTTGGAGGAGGACGAGCGAGGGGACCGAGGGAGAGAAGTGGATCGGGAGAGGAGAGCGAGAGGGGGATCGAGGGGATCAGGCGCCCGGTCGGCGCGAGGAGGAGACGAGGAGAGATGGGGATCGAGCGCAGGGAGGCTAGGGTTAGAGCTGGGTTTAGGTGGGCCTTGGGCCATTTCGGTGGAGGGAAAAAAAGGCCAGGAGGCCTAGCAGGCTGGATCTCTCTCTCTCTCTAATCCCCCACTTCTCTTTTATTTACCAAAAGCAGTAAATAGCAAAGAAAGAAAAGTGAGATAAAGAAAGGGTTGGAGAAATAATTTGAGCATGGGGTTAATTTTTCGGACTCATAAAAATGTGAGGAATTTAACAAAATGGCCCGGGATTTTAGAGAATGTAAAATCCACACATGTTGAATTTAACTCAGACAAGTTTGATTTCAAACCCATTGAATGAACTCCAAATGGGTTGAAATTATAGGAGATGGCCCTACACACTAGATGTGATTTATGGGCTGATTTGGAACATTTGTGGATAAAGTAAAATTGCAACTCAATTTTACTAAAAGGCACCAAAGGAAGAAAGGAAGTTGAGTTGGATAAAAGGAAATTTGAAGAACCGCGCAAATGTGTTATGGGTGATTTCAGTTAATGGAATATTTATTATAGCTCCCTAATAATATTGGGAGTATATGTTATAAAGAGAAGTCACCCTTCCTCGATTTAAATGGACCGAAAATCCATACGATTTATTTAGTTGAGTTTTAAAATTAATGATATGATGGCATGACGAGATGATGCAATGCAAGAGATGACATGATGAATGCACAAACAAAACAAATCACACGACAAAACTCGGAAACCACGGAAGGCAATCAAGCTCCGGTCTTGGGCGCCACAACACTCCACCACTACGAGAGGATCTCGTCCCGAGATCTAGGATGGCACCGGAGGGAAAAGAAAGAGGAAGATAAGAGGTAAAACTAAGTTGCTTCTTTGACAAAAGAGTGAAACCAACGAACCTTGAGAGGTTGAGCAATTTAAAAGAAAGAGTACAACAGAGATGAACGAGATTGCAAACAATCCGTTAGAAAAGAGGAACAAGGAACATTACGAGAACTTGAAGGTTGCAAAGACATGAATGAAGAGTTTAATGAACAAGATAGTATTCGAAACCACTCCGATTAAAACTAGATAGAGAAGGAATAAGATTGATTTAATTTGGGCAGCACTCCGACTGAAAGAAGAAGGAAAACTTGATAAGATGAAAAGAACTTGAAGAGATGACACAACACTCCGGTTAAATGGATAATGCAAGAAAAAGAACATGATCTTTACAAAACGAGGTGATGGGCGAAGAGAGCAACATCACAATGCCTCCGGAAACAATGCATGATAGATAGAAAGTTGGAATGAATAGAACGAAGAATGAAACCAACATCTCCCACCATAAATGAATTTGAAAGAGCATCCTTACGAAGTAGGATTGAACGGAGTTGTTTGAAAAACAACAACGATAAGGATAAGCTTGTAGTGGGCTTATGAAAACATCTCAAAATTATGAGGTGAGCTTCTGCCACCAACGGAAACAATTGATTGGATTGAGAGCAACACGGAGATGAAAACTTCTTTCATTGAGAGGATAGGAGGAAAACTTGGATCATTGATAAGCACCATAATAGCAACATTCCTTAGGGAAGGCTTTAGGTGAAATATAAACCCAAGATAACTCCAATGAAGAGATTGATGGACTTAAATATCTCATGAACAAAGATAAAATGATGGATTTAAACATGTCACTCTTGAAAATCTGTGAATCATGAAACGCGAAGGAAAATTATCAACAATGACATAACACCATCTCAAAAGATAAGATAGAGAGAATTGCACTTTGGAATGCAAGATGAAGAATGCTTGAACGCCTCAAAACAAAACATGTGTTGGAACCATGTTTATTTTGAAGTATGGCTTGACGGATCTTAACTTCGAGAGAAATCTTGATGAACAATTGAAGAATGAAAAGAATCCTTGAGGAAGCACCATGCA
Organism: Aegilops longissima; assembly: GCA_021605205.1. Taxonomy (NCBI): domain Eukaryota; kingdom Viridiplantae; phylum Streptophyta; class Magnoliopsida; order Poales; family Poaceae; genus Aegilops; species Aegilops longissima. The sequence continues at coordinate 11,735 of JAHIAM010000461.1, forward strand.
GAGCCTCCATGTTTAACTCCGGTAAACAAAAGGGTGATAGAAAGAAAGAGAAGTTGAAAACACAAGGTGAATCCTTGCAGTGATAAGATGAAGCTTTGAAATGATATAGCCGAGAAAACTTGGAACTCCGGAAAGAAAAGATGAAGCATCTCGGACCGAGAATGTGATAAGATGAACAAACTCCGGAAAGAAGAGATGAACAACTTAGAACTGAGAAATTGATACCATTACAAACTCCGGAAGAATGAATCAATCACTTGGATGAAACAAGAACAAGAATTATGTTATGCGTATCCTTCACCAATTTAGATTGATGACAAGCAACGGATTAGGCATACTACTTATTCTCGTTGAAAAAGGATTGAAGAGAGATATTGCTCGACTTGGGAAGGTCTTCAACGATCCGCCGGTAGGATTTGGGAAGAACGAATGAATCCATATAATAACGAAGGAAGAGAACTCTTGAACGAACCACCGTAAGAATTGAAAATGAAAGTAGCAAAGGCACAATTCACCAGGAAGAATTGGAAAACGAATGAAGATATTTGAGGGGATTTAGATACAAGTGAGCGAATAGATGACGAGCTGATTAGTGAATACTTGAATGATGCACCAAGAAGATTTGGGGAACAAGAGTGAAAGCTGGAATGAATAATTCGAGATGATGGGCTCGGAAGAATCAAACTGAAAAGACTCTGAATTGCTCGGATGGATGAAAAGAATTCTCACAATCAAAACAATTATGAGGATGGCACGAAGCTAGAACCATGAATCTTGAAGAGAATGGAGCAAGATTAAAGAGAAACTCTTCTTCGTCTTCAAAATTGAGAATGACGACGAGAAACACCACCATGAATTGTTGAGGCACCGAATGAAAATTAGAAAGGTTGAACCAACAATGAAAATAATTTGAAAGATCTTGGAGAAAGCCATGACTGGTGATAATTCATTCTCACGTCAAACTTTGAAAAGAATTTGGGAATAGCTCCAAGAAAATTAAAAGAGTCCGGTAAGATCCTGGAAAAAGACCTGTGGGTTAGGGCCCACTCAAAAGAACCACCGTTGAACGATTGTTTGAAAAGAGAGATTGCACCGGTTGAATTAAATGGCTCAAAAGGGATAACAACTACGAGAAATCTTGCACGGATTAGGAATGAAAACACGAATCTTCTGAGATATCTTCATCACTCCAGAACAATTGAATAACAAGAAGTGAAAGATTATGAGGTGCACCGGTATGGGAAAACATTTGAAACGGGGAAAAGGATATGATCGACAAAGCTTGAATTGATTCCACCGGGGAAGATAAGAGAACAAAGGATGATAAACTTGGAGCTTCCTTTAGCATCTTCATGAGAATCACCGGATAAGAGCATTGAGGAAAAGAATGAAGAGACTTCACTCAATAAAATTGATACTTGATTAAGAAATCTGAGTCCTTGAAGAAAAAGGGTGGGAGGGTGGGAAAACAAAAACAACTTGGGTCGGATGAAACGAACACCGTTGAGAAAAAGCTTAGAATTGATCTTGCGAATGTTGGAATGATCGGATTTAATTGGAGAGAAGCACACGGTTGGAAAGGATTGAAAAGACGACCTTGATGAACAAGAAGGATTAGCATCCACATAGAAATATGAGAACACCGTTTAGGAAAGGTATGGAATCAACACTTGACATTGAAGCAACTCGAATACCACAAAACAAAACAAAAACAAAGGATTTGGCTTGTGGAATAAGCCGGAAACAAACATATGATAGATCCCGTATCGTATCATGTGTGTGTTGGAAAGATATCCTACGAGATACTTGAATTCCCACTTATAAACTCCCAAAACTTTCTGGTTATGCAATCAGGTGTTGGGGATACAAGGGACACAAAATATATCACCCAAACTAACAATACCTAGATCCAATTGTATCCATCCTTCAACACATAACCAAGAAACCTTCGAAATCGTTTACCTCGACCTTGAAAAGCATCCGTTATCTGAGTCATGGCAATACTCTCGAGCTCGCCCGAAGATCGGGTTATCGAGGTTATCTCACCAACAACTGCATAAAAGAGATTTTCGATGTCGGCAAAGCTCAGGTATTCGAGTCTGCAACGATAAAATTGTGACGACAACACCTCGGAGCTCAACTCCCGGACACCGCCACAACCCCTAAATGTCGAGGCACCAAGAACAATGTTCTCGTCACAAAACCATCGGAACGATTCCAAGATACCCGCGTGATCCTAAAAAAAAATTTAGTGAAATTTGGGGAGAGGAAAATCAAAACTCTACGTCAGGATGCCTCTCCAGAGCGACGAAGGGACTGAGGAGTAAAAAGAATCCTACCCTCCGATATATATAATCCTAAGACTCAAAACATTTTCCGTTCTAGATTCAACAACGCCAGCAAACAATCAAGTAGGGGGCTCCTAAGTCGGGGAAGGCTCGATTACCAACTTGTAACCCTCGATGCGGCTATATCTCCCGTGTCGAAGCACGACTTAGAGGCATAACCGCATTGAAAGCAATGTCGCAAGTGAGGTAATCTTCACACAACCCATGTAATACATAAGGAAAGAGATACATAGTTGGCTTACAATCGCCACTTCACACAATACATGAGTAAAGCATTACATCATACAGATACAATCAAGGTCCGACTACGGAACCAAAATAAAAGAAGACTACCCCAAATGCTACAGATCCCGATTGTCCCAACTGGCTCCACTCTTGATCAACTGAAACGAAACAACACAATGAACAAGATCTTCATCGAGCTCCTCCTTGAGCTCGGAAGGCCACCGCACGGTTTCATCGGCACCGCAAACTGGTTTTGGAAGTATCTGTGAGTCATGGGGACTCAGCAATCTCATACCATGAGATCAAGACTATTTAAGCTTAAAGGTAGGACAGGGTAGTGAGGTGGAGCTGCAGCAAGCGACTAGCATATATGGTGGCTACCATACGCAAAAGAGAGCGAGAAGAGGAGGCAAAGCACGGTCGTGAAGCTAGTAGCGATCAAGAAGTGATCCTGAAACTACTTACGTCAAACATAACTCCAACACGTGTTCACTTCCCGGACTCCGAGAAGAGACCATCACGTTACACACGCATTGGTGTATTTTAATTAAGATCAACTTCGGGTTATCTACAACCGGACATTAACAAATTCCCATCTGCCTCATAACGCGGGCACGGCTTTGAAAGATAATACCTGCAGGGTGTCCCAACTTAGCCCATTATAAGCTCTCACGGTCAACGAAGGATATTCCTTCACCGAAGACCCGATCGATCTCGGAATCCCGGACTACAAGACATTTCGACAGACAATAAAACAAGACCAGCAAAGCCGCCGGATGTGCCGACAAATCTGATAGGAGTTGCACATATCTCGGTCTCGTGGCACACCGGATGAACACTACGACGACAACCGACGATACCCAAAGTTGCCTCGGGCGGCACCGCAAGTGGCTCTAGTTTGGACCAAGACTCGAAGGAGAACGGCCGGGGTTAAAATAAAGATGACCCTTGAGTCTGCAGAACCCAAGGGAAAAAGGCTTAGGTGGCAAATGGTAAAACCAATGTTGGGCCTTTTTGGAGGAGTCTTATTCAAAGCGAACTGTCAAGGGGTCCCATAAATCACCCAACCGTAAGGAACGCAAAATCAAGGAACATAACACCGGTATGACGGAAACTAGGGCGGCAAGAGTGGAACAAAACACCAGGCATAAGGCCGAGCCTTCCACCCTTTACCAAGTATATAGATGCATTAATTAAATAAGATATATTGTGATATCCCAACAAGTAAACATGTTCCAACAAGGAACAACATCTCCATGTTCCAACAAGGAACAAACTTCATCTTCACCTGCAACTAACAATGCTATAAGAGGGGCTGAGCAAGCGGTAACATAGCCAAACAACGGTTTGCTAGGAAGGTTGAAAAAGGTTAGAGGCTGACATGGCAATGTGGGTGGCATGATAAGCAAGTGATAGGCATCGTAGCATAGGCATAGCAAAAGAGCGAGCATCTAGCAAGCAAAGATAGAAGTGATTTCGAGGGTATGGTCATCTTGCACGAAATCCGCAAGGAAGAAGAACGAGTCCATGAAGAAGACAAAAGGATGTAGTCGAGCGAATCCTCACAACTCCGAAGGAAACCGAATCTAACGAGAGAAGCAACCCGAAAACAAACAAACAACATGGTAAACAACCCTCACATACATATGGCATGATGCACAATCAAGTATGATGCATGTCCGTTTAAATATGCATGGTATGGCAATATGCACAAACAACACTACCGATTAAGTGGAGCTCAATATGCAACGAGTTGCATATTGACAAAACACCACATCAGTTATTTAGTTCACTCTTGTTTAGGCTACCCAACAATATTAAATGTTATTAAACATGGCAAGAGGGTGAAGCATATGAAACTAACTATTTAGGCAAGATTAAATGAGGCCGGAAACAACAACAACAATTCCGGAAAAATCCTCATATGCATATTTCGAATTTGCTACTGTTCTGCCCTAAACACAATTTTAATGTTATTAAGCAGCAAAATAAAGTGCACCAAGTTAATCTATGCATTTTTTCACCCCATTTACATATATAATTTATTTAAATCCGAGCTACGGTTATTTAGTTATGAAATAAATCATTTTAGCATGGCATTTATGCAAAATAATGCAAACAGTAATTATAAACATTTAAATGTTGTTAGCATGATGCGGATGGAATGTGCAAGTTTTAAGCAATTTTTATGAAAACGTTGACAAGAGCATTATGAAGCATTTGGTCACCATGGCGGAACGAATGGGTGCCACGGCGGCGAAACGAAAATGGTGCCACGGCAACATTTCGGTTCCGGTAGCTCATGGAGATACCGGTGCAAAAGAAGTGGGCGGAAGCGAGTTGAGCAAGATGGTGGGGTGTTCCCGGTTACCGGGTTCCCACGAGACGATGGCATGGCAACGAGGAGGAACAAGCGAGCGACAAATTTCGGACACGGTGCAAACGGGCATCTCATACAACATACAAGCATTCGTTCACGGGCGGTCGTTCCGGCGGGTATACCTTTGAAGCGTGCCTTCATCTTGAAGCGGGTCGAGTTTCGTAGAGGGAAGTAGACGTTCTCGCGACTGAAGTTGTACACGTTCACGGGTCGTCGGTAGAGGTACTCGGCAATCCGAAGGGGTACTTGGCGGGTCGTCGAGGTACACGGTTCGTAGACGTCCGATGCGGTACTAGGTGAACCGAAGGTGTACTTGGCGGTCTCCAAACTTGCCGGTCGTGGTACACGTAATCTTGTGGAACTTCACGGTTCGTTGTGTAGTCGTACATGGGTTGTAGTGGTACTTGACGCTCGTAGACATCCAGGGTCATCGTAGAGGTACTCGTCGTCCACGAAACTAGTAGTGGAGCACACATGCCTCGGGTCTTGGTGGTCAACGAAGGGAGCCGGGCGACGAAGCAGCAGCAACGCGTGTGCAGGAAGGCGGATGCCATGTACAAGCGAAGCGGGGCTCCGGCCGGAGTCGGTAGGGACGCACGAGGCGGTGATGAAGATGAGGTCGCAGGAGTGCTGTTGGAGGTGGATGCAGAGGTCGCCGCGGCGGAAGACGACGGATGTGGGCGAGGTGCTCGAGGAGCTGTTGTCGTTAAATCCGGCGCCGGCGAACAGCCGCAGCGGGACTTAGCGGCGGGACCTCGGCAGCAGGGAGGCGCCATGGCAGGGCAGACGAAGGCAGCGGCGGGCACGAGGAGAAGACAGGGCCGCTGAACGAGCTTGAGGGCGACGGAGGGCAGCTGGAGCAGGCAACCGCTGGGAGGCCGAGGCAGCGGAGGTGTGGAGGCGGCGTGGCCATGGGCGGCAGCGAGGAGGGTTGAGGGCGGCGCTTTCGCGCAAAGAGCGGCACGAGGAGGGGTCGGGCGCGGAGAGGAAGGAGCGGAGGCGTCGGGGTTTGGAGGAGGACGAGCGAGGGACCGAGGAGAGAAGTGGATCGGGAGAGGAGAGCGAGAGGGGGATCGAGGGGATCGGGCGCCGGTCGGCGCGAGGGAGGAGACGAGGAGAGATGGGGATCGAGCGCAGGGAGGCTAGGGTTAGAGCTGGGTTTAGGTGGGCCTTGGGCCATTTCGGTGGAGGGGAAAAAAAGGCCAGGAGGCCTAGCAGGCTGGATCTCTCTCTCTCTTTCTAATCCCCCACTTCTCTTTTATTTACCAAAAGCAGTAAATAGCAAAGAAAGAAAAGTGAGATAAAGAAAGGGTTGGAGAAATAATTTGAGCATGGGGTTAATTTTTCCGGACTCATAAAAATGTGAGGAATTTAACAAAAATGGCCCGGGGATTTTTAGAGAATGTAAAATCCACACATGTTGAATTTAACTCAGACTAGTTTGGATTTCGAAACCCATTCGAATGAACTCCAAATGGGTTGAAATTATAGGAGATGGCCCTACACACTAGATGTGATTTATGGGCTGATTTGGAACATTTGTGGATAAAGTAAAATTGCAACTCAATTTTACTAAAAAGGCACCAAAGGAAGAAAGGAAGTTGAGTTGGATAAAAAGGAAATTTGAAGAACCGCGCAAATGTGTTATGGGTGATTTCCAGTTAATGGAATATTTATTATAGCTCCCTAATAATATTGGGAGTATATGTTATAAAGAGAAGTCACCCTTCCCTCGATTTAAATGGACCGAAAATCCATACGATTTATTTAGTTGAGTTTTAAAATTAATGATATGATGGCATGATGAGATGATGCAATGCAAGAGATGACATGATGAATGCACAAAAAAAACAAATCACACGACAAAACTCGGAAACCCTGGAAGGCAACTGAAGCTCCGGTCTTGGGGCGTCACACAGGGGGAGTTTCTTCTCCCCCATACCCATTCGCACGCCCCCTCGCATGTCTCTCTCTCTCTCCAGCAACCGGCGCCGCGGGAGGGCTCCGGCGGATCTCCCTCTCCGGGCCGTCCCTCTCCATTCCCTTCGGTGGAGTCGATCCCCACCTCGTCCTCTTGCCATGGATGCCGGTATTGCCCCCGTTCTCTTGTTCTTTTTGTCTAGGTTTCCAATCTAGCTTCTTAGGGCGATGGCGGTTGCATCCTTAGATTTTGGCCAAATCTAGGCTTGAGTAGGATGGAGAATGCTTCTAGGCAGTTTGGATTAGTGCTTGGTTGGAGTATTTTTGAATTTGGTAGGACGGTAGTACCGGATCTGACCACGGTAGTAGGAAACGGTTGTTTCCCTACCCCGAGCGGTACTACCGTTCTCCCCGAGCGGTACTACCGCTGTGAGCGGTACTACCGCTCTCCAGAGCGGTACTACCGCTTGGAGCGGTACTACCGCTCAAGAGTCACGGTACTACCGCCCTCTACCGGATTCCATCCTACTCCTCCCTCTCCGTGATCCTCGTTGTTCGTTTTTGTGGCTTATACTCGTTTCTTCCGTTGTTTGCATGTTTCGTGTGTGTGGTTCCGGTGATGAGGTTCCCGAGCATCAAGCTCGTCGTGTCAACCTTGCCGTCGTGCTTCGTCCAAGCGCTACCGCACCTCTGAGCCTGCCGGAGGATCTTCTAGTGCTCCACCTCCTCCCCAAATGCGTAAGAAGACTGGGGTCAAGTCAAAGCCGGGCAAAACTGTGTGTAAATGCAGCCCAAGGAGTTCGGGCAAGGCGCCGACTTAACCCGTATGAGGTCAACCAAGATCCCACTTTGGTCAATCGTCTGCTCGAACAGTTTCGGTTGCCATCTATTTTGATGTTCTCAAGGCCAAGAAGAATCTCTATGTCAACGTGCACTCCATCGACATCGAGCATATGAAGAGTGATCCCGACTACTTTGGTGAAGCTCTTGAGATGTGCACTCAGCCGAACATTCTCGGATCATGCAATTCAACAAGGACTATGATCTTTGTTGTGGCTCGGTTCTATGCCACGGTTCACCTTGGGACTGATGAGGACAGGACTCGACCTGGATGACAAATGGCAAGTTCTTTGTCGGTCAAGTGGAAAGCTTTCATGCAGTTGATTGGGGTGGAAGATCTTGGACTTGAGTCTGCTGTCGCTTTCGCCCCACCGTCGAGCCCATTGCCACTCACAAGCAAGCTCAGTGGCCCCATCGCACTCAAGATGAACCACGAGACAAAGAAGGAGACCTATGAGCTGCCTGCCTATCTGGATATACTTCACCGTATCTTGGAGAAACTCTTTTCCCTCGCATCGAATCTGGACCAGGTTCACTCTTATCTTGTGGACATGCTTATCTTACATCTGCAGGAGAAGGGCAGAGCACGGAGAGTCCTTGGATATCTCTCATGTTATGTGGTCTGAGCTGGTTTCTGCAATCTCCGAGCGCAAATGCCCAATTTATGGTCCGTTCATTATGCTGCTCATTGAGAAGGCCTGGGATCATGTCTATCCCAAGGAGGCGCTGGAGCTTGGAGACTTGGTTTCTCACGATGTCAAGCGTCTGAGGAAGAAGGATAACTGGGGCACTCAGGCCCCTAGGACTGGTGTTCCGTCATCTGCTGCTGCTATGGAGACTGAAGAGGAGTTTGGTGCTGAGGCTGAGGATGAGGATGATGACTACGTGCCCTTTGGGACAGAGCCATCTTGGGCCAAGAAGCTCAAGGCCAAGGTAAATAAACTCTTCTGCATGGAGTCTCACGGTCAGTACATGGCTCACGTGGCTGAGAAGAAGGCTCGAGGTCGTCACAAGGAGCTCATGCGTCAGTTGGGTGCTACAGTCCAGAGTGGATCTGAGGATCAACTTACTGAGGAGGAGGAGTGGATTCAGCAGCACTGCCCATGGACCGATTCTGAGGCCGAGCACTTCCAGACTGACGACGGTGGTGCCGATGATTCTGCTGGGCTCTGATGCGTGTGTCCCTCATTTGCTCTCACCTGGGGCCGTAGCAGCGCTCCCTCTCCTTTTGGTGTCTCGATGCCAAAGGGGGAGAGAGCTTAGGGATTTGCGAGTTGTGTCTCTTTCGTTTCGTGTGTCTTGTCTTGTTTGTGTTTTGGTTGGTTTGCTTTGGTTGGTTTGTCTGTGAGACCTAAGTTCGAGTAAGACTTAAGTTCGAGTCATATGGTGTGAGACATATGCTACCCTACCCTTTCAATATCATTATCTATGTCTATCTAGCTCATGAGTTGCGTGCTTTTCTTGTTATATCATCTATGCTGCTCTCTTACACCATGCTTAGATTATTGGTCTCTAAAATGTAGGGGGAGCTTTGATCCGAGTATGTGTGCTGTGCAGTACAAAGCACTTATCTAAATAGCACACATCGAGGGGGAGCCCATCTACATGTTAGGACCGTCGGGTTTGTTTGCTTACTATATCGTGTTTATGCAAATCCCGTATTGTCATCAATCCACCAAAAAGGGGGAGATTGTAAGGGCATATTTATTCCCTAGTGGTTTTGGTGATTGATGACAATGCTTTTGCGGACTAATCATGTGCGTTAAGTTCTTTCAGAGGATCATCCATTGGGACGAGACGATTTCCTCCCCTCGGAGTTTCTATTCAAGACGGTGTAGCTCCTGCGCTTCATTGTTGGTGGACTAGTTTCGTAGGAGTCACCGTACTATTAAGAGGGGATCCGTTTTGGTAAGACTAGGGTGGAATCAACACGCATACATCCTTATCACACCGTCGCCTTCCTTTCGCATCTTTGGAGTTGCACCTATCTCTTCCGTACCTGCCTCATACTGTGCCGGTAGTACATGATCTCTGAATGTAGTACTGAAGTTCCCCAATGTAGTACCACTCCACGTAGCGGTAGTGCCGCTCTAAGCGGTAGTACCGCTACGCAGAGCGGTAGTACCGCTCGCAAGCTTCGGCCGTAGTACCGCGCCTACTGCCGCCTCGATTCGAGATGGTGTTTTCTCGTGTCGGGTTTTGCGGCACTAGTAGCGGAAGTAGAAGCGGTAGTACCGCTCTGAGCGGTAGTACCGCTCTACTCCCGCGGTAGTACCGCTCTGGGGCCAGTGGCCTGACTTCCTCTTCAGCGAGGTAGTACCGCTGGGTAGGGAGCGGTAGTACCGCCCTTCCCTAGCGGTAGTACCGCTCTGTGCGGGGCTGCTCAGTGGGGTAACGGTTGGATGTGTTTCCCCACTATATAAAGGGGTCGTCTTCTTCCTTGTTGACCTACCCCTTTCCCCCAAAGCTCCATTGTTGCTCAAAGCTCCATTTTCGCCCGATCTCTCTCCCTAGCCAATCAAACTTGTTGATTTGCTCGGGATTGGTTGAGAAGGCCCAGATCTACACTTCCACCAAGAGAAATTTGATTCCCCCCCACTTATCCTTGCGGATCTTGTTACTCTTGGGTGTTGAGCACCCTAGACGGTTGAGGTCACCTCGAAGCCATACTCCATTGTGGTGAAGCTTCGTGGTGTTGTTGTTGTTGTTGGGAGCCTCCGGTTGTTGTGGAGCTTGCCCCAACCTTGCTTGTAAAGGTTCGGTCGCCGCCTTCAAGGGCACCAATAGTGGAATCATGGCATTTCGCATTGTGTGAGGGCGTGAGGAGAATACGGTGGCCCTAGTGGCTTCTTGGGGAGCATTGTGCCTCCACACCGCTCTAACGGAGACGTACTTCCCCTCAAAAGGAAGGAACTTCGGTAACACATCCTCGTCTCCACCGGCTCCACTCTTGGTTATCTTATCCCTTTACTTGTGCAAGCTTATTTGTGTTCTTATCCTTTGCTTGCTCGTGTGCTAGTGTTGTTGCATCATATAGGTTGTCCACCTAGTTGCACATCTAGACAACCTTTATTATTGCAAAGTTTAAATTGGTAAAGAAAAGCTTAAAAATTGTTAGTTGCCTATTCACCCCCCCTCTAGTCAACCATATCGATCCTTTCATCCCAGCAATCAGGGGGAAATGTTTTTTTCGCGAAATAAGGTGGCCCGTCCGGTGGGTCCCTGCTGTCAGGTGGAGGAATAATTATTTTGCGCCTAATAAGGAGGCACTTCCTTGCGGCCGACTGGACCCAGCTGTCAGCCTCTCCACGTACATTACTCTTCCGATGGAAGTCGGTCGTTGACCACGTTGACCACGCCACGCCGAGAGCACCCGGCGGTGGTGCAGACGACGGCGAGGCCTAGGAAGGGGACGACACGGAGCCGGGGAAGACGCAGCAGTGGAAGCCCGCGCGGAGAGGAGTACGAGTGTTCACTGGTTCGGCTGCGGTGTGAGGTTGCCGTCGCCGCAGAATAACAGGGGGTGTGGGTGAGTAGAGGGATGGCCTGGCCAGCGGTGGGAGTAGTACGGGGCGGTGAGGCCTCCGCGGCATCACAGCCGGCCACGGGAGGCAGGAGCATGCGAGAAGACCGGCGCAGCTTTGGGCGGCTGGAGCAAGAAGACCAGAGGTTGAAGAAGCACTACGGTCGTTGGATGGACATCGTACGATCACTGCAGCTAGAATCATTTATATTGACTAAGTTGACAAAGCCCTTGGTACGCGTCAACTTAGTAGGCCCACGGCTCGGATTTGGCAGAGAACATATAGCCCATTTGCGATTTGTAAGAATGTACGGCCCATTTTTTAAATTCTACTGGAATTTACTACAGCCCATTTACAGTTTGTTAAAAGTACAACCCAACTTCTAGCTAGGACAACGATTAATAATTTCAAACAACCGCTCAAAACAGAATTCAAAAAAAATTCCCACATTTTGATGGGATCCGAAATATTTTTATCCGAAATTTCTAGTCAGGTTAAATATAATTTCAAAATAAAGTTGTATCACGTTAAAATCCAACGAAATATTGCGCGCAACAAGTAATGAAATTAAAATTTCCAAATTCCAAAAATAATATATTTTTCAAACTAATTACGTGTTTGGTGCATAGTAATTGCCCAGTTATTATAATTACATCCCATTTATTATTTCTTAAAGTCCATTTTCTTGTTAAGCCTAATGCATACCTCCTAGGAAACTTTGCAGCCAAATGAGCGGATAACAAGTTGACCGGATATTATGTACAGCTGTCGCCCGATTGCATTGTTGATGTTGAAAAAAGGCATGTGTAGTACAGTACAACCTAACATGGTTACTCAGCCCACATTCAATGACGCCGAAAGGCCCTAACAAGGCTTCGTACAACTTTTGAAGTCACCGATCTCAATTAATAACTTAAGAAAAAGTTAGATTACAGTGGAACCTAATTAAAAGCTATCACGAGCAAATAAATAATTCAATAGGTCCCACTTGTGCGTAAAGGCGTGTGTGTGTGTGAGAGAAGAGAGAGAGAGATAGAGAGAGAGACCCATCGGTCGATGCTCAGAATACATCTTTCAGCCATATGCATTGTTGATGCTCAAGAAAACTTATATAGTTGACACAATCATATAGAACATCATAGCACACTGAACTTGCATACAAAAATTTCACGCAGCGGCACAATCAGGATGGAAGCAAAGTGGATCGCTACGGGAAGGGCTATGTTGAAACCAACGAAGTCGTACATAACGGTTCATCGATTTATAAATGACGGGAAATATCTTGAATGTTGTGCAAAGAAAAGCAGACAGACAACACAATAAGTTCGCTAGCACATTAAGTTGACGTACATCCCTTTCTAAAAAAGTTCAGGTACAAAATTAGAACAAGTCACAATCAAATGTACTAGCATATCGCTGCTTCGCACCCATCGCTCGGATTTAACTAGTACTATCGACAAGATTCAGTTGTTACCTCAAATTAGAGCACATCCAGCAGCCAGCCCTGCCTCTTCTCCCAAAGAAGCAGTGGCCTCTGCCACGCGATGGAGTAGGCCCTGTGCCATCCATCGTTCTGAGCAACACGGGGAAAGTCTGACGTTGACTCCTGTAATGGACGTCATCGACGGACCCTGGCACCAGCGGCGGCGGCAGGACTTCGATTGATGGATTGATCACTTCTTCGACATGCACGAACACTCGATACAGGTACATCCCTAATGTGGTCCGCGACGGCCTTGGTGGCGACGAATAGTACAACCCTGGTTCCTGCACCGGTATCTCAACACCAATCACCTCGGTATGGTGGACGGCTTCTTCATCCATGCCATAACCGTTAGAGCCCAGCTGCCTGGAGGAACAAACATACTTACGAGCTCACCTCCAAGGTCGTTGATAAGCTCGTTCATGGACTCATTGTTCCAAGCATGTCGAGGCATGCCGTGGAAGGTAAGCTTTGTTAAAAACTCAAGCTCAGAGGGCATCGAGCCCCATCCTGGGTGCCACCGATCGAAGCTCACCAGCACGCCATCGCAGAACAAACGCCGGGAAGATTCGAACACATGACTGCAGTCGAAAGTTGTCCGGAACCTGACGAAGAAATCAGCAGGTGGCGGACAGACTTCGACGAGCAAGTCACTTATTTGGATGTCGTGCGCAATGCCAAGTGCTTTGACAAGTTCGTCCGGCGAGACGGGAGGCCGGTCGCCGTTGATGGTTACCATCAGCACTTTGCCGGCAAACTAGTAGTCAAGCGCCGCCATGCCACTGTTGAGCGACAAAGACACAATGCCGATCAAGGCAGGACGGACCTCGGGATCTCCGCTCGGAGATCCGCGTTGACCGCGACATGATAGTGCGCTTGAGTCTGGGAGTACAGGAGGGGATTTGGGGAACTGGAGTAGGAATCGAGATTTCAGAGGTGGGGAGAGGGCGGAGACGGGGATGAAAAGGTAGCATGAATTTCGAGCACGCGCTAATATGCTCTCGGTGCGCAAGCACATGAAAACACCGTGGCGCCCACATGTCGGCCTAAGAATCCTTATTCTTTCTTTTTGGAGAGCCCGCCTTTTTTAGGATCTTTTAAGAGCCCGCCCGAGAGTCATAATTGACCTGTTTGGCATTGCGTTACTACTCGCCCATATTCAACGACACCTCATGGCCCAAACAAGTGTACATCATCGAAAAGACAGTGAGTTCAAATTATATAACTTGAAAAAGGAGATATACTCGAACATCGGAGAATGGTGATGCCCTCATTTATCCCACCAGTAGTTCAAGACAATAAACAGTTCAAACAACGATATATACAACATTCAAACACCGACTAGTGACTACTACTCGACATAAACAACAAGACATGATAGTTCATAAGAAGTCTTGCTACACCACCAAAACGCACCCATCTGCAGTGCTCAGACTCTCGTGATCCAGACGAGAATGACATTCTAAATAGAAGCAAATATTACATAGAAAGAGTGACATAGACGAGGATGACCAAATGACAAGGAATATGCATAACAAAATAAAGAACTACCCATCCAGAACCAGCAGCAAAGACAACAAAGTCATTCGAAGAGATGATCCAACACCATCATAATTTGCAGCCCCGCTTCAGCGACCAGTGATCCGGAGACACCAGTACTCCACCCTTTCGATGTAACAGCCCAATTACCTATCAACCTCAAGGATTGAAACACATCACTGCCTGTCGTAATTGAGACATCCAAGCATCAAAGTTAATCTGGATTCCTTTGTCATTTTCACCTTCTTTTGGTTGCAGGCTGTATCGTTGACAATCAGGGGAGTTTGCTCCCGAACTCCTAGGGATCACTGTGTAGACACGGTTTTCCATAGCAAACAGAGCCTCTCTGCCATCAAGGTCCTTGCCAACGGTGATCTCCTGGTCAATCTGATAATTGAGTCTGAGAAACAGAGAGTGTGAACCAAGGCTGTTTACCCGCCTCCAACTAAAAAATCCTAAAGGCCCCAACAAGCTGGTATCTTGCTCATAGACGTAACAGCCGCTGTCCGGATACTCACGTATTACATGGTGCTTGTATCTGATGGGGTTTTGCAATATAACTTTTCCGCTCATGTGTCCGAATGATCATCGTCTTTTGTAAATGCGTTCGATCGAGCGAGGAACCAGTTGTGCTTCCTGTTTTTGGCAAAGGTGGTGTGATTACAAAGGGCAAGAATCGTAGGGACACCGCATCATATCAAAAAGGACAGGCATTGTTAATGTAAGATCGGCATTGTTCAGAGTATGAGTAGGATAATGCAAGAAACAATAGTGATATGTCCCTGTTGGAACTGGGAGGAAAATACAGGGAAATGTATACTGGGTTCGAAAATATAGAAGTGCCATGCATGGTTATACTCATGTTATCTCGCAATCGATTCTTCACGGGAAACTACCATGTCATGCATGTTATGTAATCATGTTCTGTCCTCACAAACAAATTCTTCAAGGTAACTAACAGACCATGCATTGTTATATACTCGTGTTCTGTGGGCAAAATTTTTGTGAGGATATTATTCTAGCCATTGATTGCTGAAGGGCGAATATAGATATGTACACATGGTAAGCATTGCAGGATTTCACTACTTCCAAATATAGAGTTCTCCATATGCACATCTACTTCCCTAATGTATGGTTAGATGAAACCAATAGTGTGGTGCATGTTTCTACATCATGAAAATGAGGAAACTAACATGGCCATTGATACACACTCATATTTAGTAGTAGTATATAGATTATTGTAAAATAAGGATAATATCCATATATTCCTAACCGTTTGATTATTCAAGGTACAAATTGGCTGTAATGACATGGTCACAATCGCATGAATTAACTCATTCCAAATATAGCTGATTTACTGGCGTCTCTAATATATTGCCATAGTTCTACTCAAATTCTGCTCAAACACGGATATGCCAATCATCACAAAAAGTTCAAACAGTGTCATGGCGTCATCATTAACATGAGACGGAAACAACTTACACGCCGTCCCAAAGAATACGTGGTGCCATCTGCTTTGTCGATCATGTAGATGATGCCATTGTGTTCAATAGCATCACAGAAGTGTGTATCAGCTTTGATGATGATCCACTGCGAGCCGAGTTGTCTCCAGCTAAAGAAGGCACCGGCGTAAAGATAGGCGTGTTCCCGGTCGAACAAGGCAATTAGCTTGAAGTCTGGTAATTCGCATGTCGTGTGGGCACTTGGCAGATTACAATCTTCTGCAAAACAAGGTCCGTCCAACTGACGTAGTAATCTAGATGACTTGGACCGCGATGGTAATACTCTATATTATCCAACGGAGGAAGGATAATCTCATGGAGGTCCGGAAGTTCACGAGCACCAACTTTTACCGTCTTCTCGAAGGCAGCCATCCATGGGAGTTCATGCCGACCAAGACATACCCGCCAAGAAGTTTGGGCCATGGTGATCGGATCGATGTCGAGGGAAATGATGTACGGCGACACACTACATACCGCAAAGAAGTTTCGCTAATGGAGATCGGATTGAAGTCGAGGGCATCATGCATGCCTCCATATCATGGTGAG
>JAHIAM010000462.1:0-55000 GCA_021605205.1 Aegilops longissima
TAAAATCTCCCCAAGTAGGATTGAACCTCGACCGGTCAAGTAACAGTGACCGCTCTACCCTTGAGCTCTTGAGGAACAAGGGGATTCGACCTCCTAGAGTTCAACTCCGCTCTCAACCCATGAACAATATGAGTCAAAGCTTCTTCGTAACTCCCATATTTTCTTCGTAGTGGCTCCGTTCCATGCCTCATTTCATAGGGAAGCCCAAAGTGGCTCTATTTCATTCTATTTCACTTCCTAGCACTTCCTATCATTTAATATCCATCCCTTTGGTCTTATTGACATAAGAGATGTCATTTATAGTCTATCTCTTTCTATATATGGAAAGTCAAGAAATTCTCATCGAAACATCGAGAAATTGTGCATATAGAAAACTCTAAAGAAAGAAAAAAAGGAGACACATGCCATGATTTTCAAATCTTTTCTATTTAGTAGTCTAAGTTTCTCGATGAGGATAATTAATTGATGCGTTGTGGTGGGACTCTATTATGGATTCTGACTACATTCTCCATAGGTCCCTCTTAGATCTTCTTTCTCCAATCTTGGATTAGGGAAGAAGGAGATATTAGCGACTCTGGCGATTTCATTATGGGGCAGCTCATGATCTTCATATCGATCTATTATCCACCTCTGTATCTATTCTTTCTTAGCTAAACAGGTGGAAGATCTACCCAATTTGGTTATATTATATCATGGACTACATAAAAGCGGATCGTATTTGGTGAAATGCACGATCTTCACAGGTATCACTTTTCACGATACCTAAAAGGTGGAATAGCGATTTTGAACCATTTCCTATAAGAGAATGGTTTCCATTACTTTGAGAAATGGATTCTTATATCAAACTATAGCTATTGCATTAAAGAAGAAAAACTAATAGAAGTCGAAGGCGGAATGATAGTGAATAGAGAGAAAGATTCTTGATTTTCTTGTTTCTATCTACTAGGCGCCGTGAAAATTGAGAATTTTCATGTCTTTCAATTCTCGTACTCGTAATTGGAAAGTTATGGAAGGAGACCCATTGCAATGAAAACAACATATAAAACTACGGACAATTTCGAAATCAGGCCAAGCGTCTTAATACATATGCAAAAAAATCATTATTGGCCCACCATTGATTAGAAGATTTAGCTTGTATGAATACGCTATTGGTTTAATCTGAATAATGACAATCGTTTCAGTATGTTAAGGATACAGATGTATCCACAATTCATTAGAGTTACTTAATAGTCTATTTCTTATACCATATCTCTATCCGTGAAATTCTCGAGGCAAAAGATGGATGCATATGCTGTGTTTCATTTTGCTAAATGATATCAAGGATTCACTAATACTTTCTACCAATACAATTACACACTAGTTTCCTTTTAAAGGACTAGTAATTAAAATGTCCCATCTGCAATGACATTCGGATCTAGTAATAAACACCTGCGGCAAATCTTCTTGGGGCTCTCGGTGCTGTGTTAATGCAAGAGAAGAGTTGTGGCTTATACCTCTACTTGATTGAAGCCCAGAAAAGAACTACCCCTCACGATCTTGAGTTGGCGGCGTTGTCCATGCATTGATAACATGGAGACATCTCTTGTTGGGAAGGAAAGTGGACATTTTCACCGATCACAAGAGTCTCAAGTACATCTTCACTCAGCCCAACCTCAACCTCGAGGCAGACTCGATGGGTGAAATGATTCAAGAGTACAACCCAAGTATTGAATATACTCGGGCAAGGCCATGTCATTGCAGATGCTTTGGCGGGAAGGCTTACTGCAGCAGTCTAATCCTCAAGCCCTTCAGCGGATCTCTGTGAAGCTTTCCATAAGCTGAATCTTCAAGTTGTTCCTCAAGGCTTTCTTGCCAACCTCATAGTCTCTCCTACTTTGGAAGATCAGATTCGTGAGGCTCAACTTCTGGATGCCATGGTGAAAAAGGTGAAGCGTGGTATCGATAAGGGCATTTCAAGTACAAGTGCTTCCACGTTGATGACAAATATACTCTTTTCTTTGAGGACGGATTGTGGTTCCTAAGGGTGATCTGAGAAAAGTCATTATGAGCGAGGCTCACAATTCGCTTCTATCCATTCATCTGGAAGTACAAAGATGTACGGGACCTCAAGCGATCATATTGGTGGACTCGAATGAAGCGCGAAATTGCTCAATTAGTGAATGAGTGTGATGTCTGCGGAAGAGTGAAAGCAGAACACCAAAGACCAGCTGGTCTCCTCCAACCTCTTGCTATTCGGAATGGAAGTTTGATCATATTGAAATGGACTTCGTGACTGGTTTTCCTAAGTCCAAGCGTGGAAATGATGCTATCTTCGTTGTCATTGACAAGCTTACTAAAGTGGCTCATTTTCTTCCTATCAAAGAATCCATCACAGCAGCTCAGTTGGCAGAGCTATACACCTCCAAGATTGTCTCCTTGCGGCATTCCACAAGTGATCTCTTGGACCGTGGCAGCATCTTTACCTCCAAGTTTTGGGATTCTTTTGAGAAGGCCATAGGCACCAACATTCGTTTCAGCACAACTTTCCATCCTCAAACAAGTGGCCAAGTTGAGCGAGTTAATCAAATTCTTGAAGATATGCTCGGGCTTGTGTCTTTTCCTTCGGTATGAAGTGGGAAGATTGTCTTCCATATGCGAGTTCTCCTACAACAACAGCTTCCAGCGAGTTCGGGCAAGGCCCCATTGAAATTCTCTATGGCGAGAAAGTGCGTACTCCTCTCAATTAGTGCAGAGACAGGTGAGCGCCAACTTCTTGGCAATGACTTGATCACGAAGCGGAAGAAATGTGCCAAGTCATTCGTGAGAATCTAAAAGCAGCATAATCGCGCGGAAAACTATTATGATGATAAGCACCGTGATGTGGCTTTTGAAATCGGAGACCATGTCTCCCTCGCGTCTCTCAATGAAAGGCACTCGTAAACCCGGTATCAAAGGAAGCTTGCCCTAGATACATGGGTCCTTTCAAGATCATTGGAAAAAGCGATCTAGCCTATCAACGAGCTTCCATCCAACCATAAATGTGCACGATGTGTTTCACGTGTCACAACCATAAGTGCTTCAAGACTCTGAGCACTATCAACTTGAAGAGATTGACCTTCAAGAAGATCTCTCTTATCACGAGCACCCGTTGCTATTCTTGAAGAAACGAGCATAAGACTGCAACAAGTCAATCAAATTCCTGAAAGTGAAGTGGTCACACCATTCCGGCCGAGAAGCCACACAGGGGCGAGGATCACCTCCGTTCGAATATCCGGAGTTCTTCCGATCCTAGATCTCGGGGCGAGATCCTTTCGTAGTGGTGGAGTGTTGTAACACCCGGATGTAAAACTTCCCTTTTGGCAATATATCAACTTGACCTCATCCAATTCTTGTGGGTTTTATCATGTTTGGCCTCATCTTGTTTGGTTGTGTGTTTTATTCTTTTCATTGTCATTTTCCTTTTTGCCATTTTGCTTTTGTGCTTCTTGTCATCATCATTTAGTGCATTTTCATCTCATGTCATCTCATGTTGCATTTTGTCATTCATGTTGTTGCCATGAGCATCATGGGCATGACCTTGTTCCCCCCTTTTCAACCATGGCACCATCACTTCTCCTCCTTCCTTCTTTTATCAAGTGCTAATTTTCCTTTCTCTATTAATGTTCATCTTCTCCTGTAAATCTTGATCCTTGCCTAAACCTCTCTTGCCAAAGATCTCCTTATTTGAAGTTGTTTTGGTCAGGTTCAAAAATGACACAAGTTTGAATATAATTCAAACTTGTCTTATTCTACCTCTAAAAATGCCCAATGCAATTTATTATAATAGTGGATAATTCCAGGAGTTGGAGAGTATTTTCTTTACGCTCTAACTCCTCCTTTCCTGAGCTTTTACATTTCTATTTCTGTTTTAAAAATGGAAATGAGCAGCAGCAACTAACAGCCCAGCCGAGGCCTTTTCCACCTAGCAGCCCACCTAGGCCCTTGCAGCAGGCGATCCGGCAGCCCATCCAGCCCCCCAGCGTCTGGGCGTCGTCAACCTCACTGCAGTAGCGCATCCAACATGTCCACGTCGACAACCTTGTTGATTTAACGGCGGGACTCCATAGACCCTATATAGTTGTCCCGGTGCCCTAGGGTCTCCCTCAGCGATCCCCTCCTCTCCGTCCCTCGCCGCTGCCAGGTGGCGAGTCGAGCCTGCGCCGTCGCCACCCACCATGAACCGACCGAGCTTCAGCTCGAGCTCGAGATAACCGTCGCCGGCGTGCACTCGACCACCTCCGCCTCGCCAGCGTCGTCCGTCTTCCTCCACGGCGTCGACTCGTCCCGTCGTCCTCTTCCTACTTTGGGATCGTCAAGTCCGGCTACTTCCCGTCGTCCTCTTCTTCTACCTTCACGGACAGCAGCCCGCCAAGTTCAGAGCTCCCTCTCGTCGCCTCCGGCCGCGTCTCCGCCGACCCGTCGTGTCCTAGGGTGAGCTGGGTAGCACCTACCTCCCCTTTTCTTTCCATGGCATTTAGGACCCCGTAAGGCTCGGTCGATCCGTGTCTTTGCTGTGCTCGGTGCTCGGCGAAGTCTGAATTTTTCCTTGTGTGTGTACTTGCTGGGGCGCGCCTTGCGTTCTCGGCCAGGTCCCCAAGTTTCTCTCTCACACACCGCCGCCGCGCCCTGCGGTGGAGCAGCTCACCTTGATCTTCTCGAAGCCCTGCCTCGCCGTCTTCATCGCCATGGCATAGCTCCGGCCCTACGCACACCATACATGCAGCATACGTTTCCCTTCTGCACCGCACACCTGCCATGATGTTTCCGCACCCTTGGCACCTCCAGAGCCCGCCGTCGCCGCCGTTGCTTCCGGTGCCGTCGGCGTTCTCTCTCTGCCGGAGAGGAACCCGTACCGGAGGCTTACCTCAAAAGGCGAGCTCCCCCTTATCACGATCATGTTAGTAGGCCGGTGGTTCCCCTTGCGCCCTTTTTATTTTTATTTTTCCTCCGTTGGTTTTTGTGAAGTCTCTATGGCGGAAGGTCCCACAGTCGGCCTCTCGGCGCCCTCCTCTTTCTATTTTTCCTTATCCCTTTCCATTTCTGGATAGCCCTCTCTTTCCATTTCAGGCAAGTCCAAATCTGGACATTTCCTTTACAGGCTCTTGCCAATTCTGTCGATAGCCATTTTAGGCGAGGTTTAACTTGATGCACTTGTGAATGTTTTCTACAGCAACCCCAACATATTATATATGTTTTGGGGTGAAAAATCCCACCAACCAGTTGTGGCATTAGTTTCTGCATTTGAGCAAGTTCTTGAACATGTCATTTTACATCATGATCTGTTTTGTCATTTTAGATGCGATTTAATTCAAACATGCCATGAGGTTCCTTTGCACATGGAGAGCTTCATTTTCATGGCTACTTCATGCTAGATTTTGTTCCATTCCATGACATGCCTTGTAGTGAGTTAATCAAGCTTGTAAAGATGCCATGTTGAATCTGTTTCTGCTATGTCCTGAAATTTCACCAAGTCTGAATCTATTATGAAACTTTCAATATTGACATGGGTGTTACTATATTTCCCGATCCTTTTTGGCTTATGGTCAGTAAGGGACTTTTGTTCTATGCTTTGAGTAGATTCATGCCATGCCTTGTTTTGCTATTTTAAGGTCCTGTAGCATGTCGTTTTGCTGCTCTGAACATTGCAACCTGATGCTGTTTTGCCATGTCCAGCCTGATATTTTGTGCACTTTTGCCATGCTTGTTTGAACCTGTTATGATGTGAACTAGCCGTAGCTCAGTGCTCATCTTTTGTCGAGCATCTTGTGTAGATCACTGCCATGTACTTTGTTGATACGTTTGGGTGCAGTAGCTTAATTTCTTGTTGCTTGCTAAGTGGCATCATCTGTTAATGGCAGATTTGTGCCATTCTTGTTTTGCTTGTCATTTGCAAACCGTGCATCCGATTCGGTGATCTTTATATCGATTTCAACGAAATCATCTCATCTTTCAGTGGCATACTTGGTTTCCAAGTTGATGCCTGGTTCATCATTACCTTCGGGCCTTTTATCGCATTGCATATCACATCTAGCATATCATGTCATGTTTTGCATCATGTTGATTGTGCATTGCACCGTGATTTATTGTGGTTCCTTTGTTTGTTTTCTTGCTTTGGGTAGAGCGGAGGCGAGTGCGTGAGCGAGGAACCTGTTGAGCAGCTTACGAGGATCAAGCTTTCGACAACTCACGAGAACATTGCGAGCAAGATGACCATACCCTCGAAATCACTTCTATCTTTGCTATGCTAGTTGCTCGCTCTTTTTCTATGCCTATGCTCGATGCCTACCACTTGCTATATCATGCCACCCATATTGCCATGTCAGCCCTAACCATCCTTTCCTAGCAAACCGTTGATTGGCTATGTTACCGCTTTGCTCAGCCCTCTTATAAGCGTTGCTAGTTGCGGTGAAGTTGAAGGTTGTTCCTTGTTGGAACATGGAGATGTTGTTCCTTTTGGAGCATGTTTACCTGTTGGGGATATCACAATATTTATCTGCTATAATTAATACATCTATATATTTGGTAAAGGGTGGAAGGCTCGGCCTTATGCAGTGTTTTGTTCCCTCTTGCCACCCTAGTTTCCGTCATACGGTGTTATGTTCCTTGATTTAGCGTTCCTTACGGTTGGGTGATTTATGGGACCCCCTTGACAGTTCGCTTTGAATAAGACTCGTCCGGCAAGGCCCAACTTTGGTTTTACCATTTGCCACCTAAGCCTTTTTCCCCGGGTTTCGCGAGCCGAGGTCATCTTTATTTTAAACCCCGGACCAGTGCTCCTTGGTGCTGGCCCAACTAGGCGATGTCCGGCGCCCCTGGGCAATCCGGGGTCTATGCCAACCAGCGTCTTGCCCATCCGGTGTGCCACGAGCGAGATATGTGCAGCTCCTATCGGGTTTGTCGGCACATTGGGTGGCTTTGCTGGTCTTGTTTTATTGCTGTCGAAATGTCTTGTAGTCCGGGATTCGAGATTGATCGGGTCTTCCCGGTGAAGGAATATCCTTCGTTGACCGTGAGAGCTTATAATGGGCTAAGTTAGGACACCCTGCGGGGTAATATCTTTCGAAAGCCGTGCCCATGGTTATGAGGCAGATGGGAATTTGTTAATGTCGGTTGTAGAAAACCGAAGTTGACCTCAATTAAAATACACATCAACGGCGTGTGTAACCGTGATGGTCTCTTCTCGTGAATGCAGGGAAGTGAACACGGTGTTGGAGTTATGTCGGCGTAAGTAGTTCAGGATCACTTCTTGATGGCTACTAGTTTCACGACCGTGCTTTGCTCCTCTTCTCGCTCTCTTTTGCAAATGTAGCCACCATATATGCTAGTAAACTTGCTGCAGCTCCATTTTACTACCTGTCCTTCCTATAAGCTTAAATAGTCTTGATCTACATGGTGTGAGATTCTGAGTCCCGTGACTCACAGATTCTACCAAAACAGTTGCAGGTTCGATGATGCGGTGCAGGTGGCGCATCCGAGCTCAAGTGGGAGTTCGACGAGAGCGTGGTCGTTACTATGTGTCTTTTCGGATGATCGATAGTGGTGCCCAGTTGGGACGATCGGGGATCTGTGTAACATTTGGGGTATCTTCTTTTATTTTGGTTCCGTAGTCGGACCTTGAGTGTACTTTGAATGATGGATGTTTATTCATGTCTTTGTGTGAAGTGGCATTGTAAGCCAACTATGTATCTCTTTCCTTATTTATTACATGGGTTGTGTGAATATTACCTCACTTGCGACATTGCTTTCAATGCGGT
Organism: Aegilops longissima; assembly: GCA_021605205.1. Lineage (NCBI taxonomy): Eukaryota > Viridiplantae > Streptophyta > Magnoliopsida > Poales > Poaceae > Aegilops > Aegilops longissima. The sequence continues at coordinate 7,773 of JAHIAM010000462.1, forward strand.
TATGCCTCTAAGTCGTGCCTCGACACGTGGGAGATATAGCGCATCGAGGCGTTATAAGTTATTCGATCCTGCGTAATATGTCAAGGTGTAATTTATTACATTTAACTCTGATAAAATCTTAGCGATATCGTATGACATTTTTACGATGGCAGGATCAGAATAACTTCAACTACTAAAAAAAAACAGCAGCGATACTCTTTGGAAAATACAGTTTCAATATTGCCCATCGTAATCCTTTATATAGGCGTTGAGGCGGGCGGACACTAAGATGGAATAAGCCGCTAATATACCCAATGTACCGCAGCAATATGATGAAAGCTATTCCCCGGAACAAAAGGATCAAAACCTACACTTACGCTGGATTTACAGCTTGTACTTTTCGGTTAGTCCATAAGGATGGGATACCCATATCCAGGACCATACAAACCCGTTACATGAAATGCCCCAAAGCCAAAAGCAAGCCACCCACAAGAAATAAATGAATTCCAAAGATCTTGGGCAAATCAAGAGGTTTTCCGTCCGCTCATCGAGAGAATATTTCTAGGTCCCAATATACCCAATGCGGATCGCTGCCAAGAAACACAAGCGAGAAAACACAATATGCGTACCTGCCACACCTTCATAACTCCAAATACCCGGATTTATTCAGTTCCTCCTGAAATACTCCAACCACCCACGAATCCGTTATTCCTAAGCGAGTCATGAAGGAATTCTGAACATACCTTGTCTCCACATTGGATCGAGCAGGATCGGAGGGATCAAAACTGCTAATTAGTATAAAGCCATTGAGCCAGCCCAACCGAAACTAGAGCTGTGTGCATTATATGCACATAAACAATCGACCGGATCATTCAATACGACGGTATGAACACGATACCAAGGCAAACCCATGGAAATACCCTTTAGCAAAGAAAAATAGACACGATGTCGCTTTATTTTATCGCATTGAAAAAGACTATCCATATCCTATGTACCTAGCTCTTCTAGGGGATTACGTATAGGAAAGCGCGAATATTTATTTCATTCCATTAAAAATAAAAGCCAATTCTGTTCATAAGAAGAAGAGAAGCAGATCTATTCTATACTCGATAAGTGCCAATATGCAATGGGTAACTTGGCCAATTTGGAAAAAGCGAAGAATAGATCGCTACCCCTCTTTGTTTAGCATTGAATCACCCATTCCTTTTTATTTATTCAATCATCTTACATTCCTATATGTATAACCTTTCAATCTACGTATCAATAGAATCTATAGTATTCATATAGAATAAGAATAAAAATTAAGACAATAAACTGCGGATTCTTTCTTTCATTTCCATTCTTACGTTTCCATATTAAATTGTGGTTTCTTACTTAAATTTAATAATATTAATCTAATATGCCCATTGGTGTTCCAAAAGTACCTTGCAGTTCACGGAGATGAAGAAGCGACTTGGGTTGACTTATACAATGTTATGAATCGAGAAAGGACACATTTTTAGGTCAAGAGATTAGTTGCGAGATCACGAATCATATTACAGGTCTCATGGTATATCTGAGTATAGAAGATGGAATTAGTGATATTTTTTGTTTATAAACTCCCGGTGGTGGCTAATCTCAGGAATGGCTATTTTGATCGATGCAAGCGGTGACACAGATATATATACAATATGCCTCGGAATAGCCGCCTCCATGGCGTCCTTCATTCTGCTTGGAGGAGAACCCACCAAGCGTATAGCATTCCCTCATGCGAGGATTATGCTTCACCAACCTGCTAGTGCTTATTATCGGGCAAGGACACCAGAATTTTTACTAGAAGTAGAAGAGTTACACAAAGTTTGCGAAATGATCACAAGGGTTTATGCAGTGAGAACAGGCAAGCCTTTTGGGTTGTATCCGAAGACATGGAAAGGGATGTTTTATGTCGTGAGCGAAGCCAAAGCTTATGGACTTGTCGATATTGTAGGGGATGAAATGATTGACAAGCAACTGCGATCTTGATCGATGTGGTTTCTAGAAATGTTTAAGGATTGGTAGTGTCGGTTTCTTGTAAAGTTATTTCACAGCTAAATTCGTGTTTTCCTCGATTTAATAGAAAAGAAACCAAAGGACTACCCCATTAGCCGTATAGGTGTAATTGACTCCTATTAGATACGTACATATTTCCCCATCTACTATAAGATGGAAATCTGAAATATATTTTCAAAATGTATTTTGCCATTGCATATGGAACATGTGACTATCTACATGCGGATCTTTTACGGCGGATCAGAAAAGGAACTATACAGAAGTCAAGCCGCTTCAAATATGGAACATGGATTACGGCAATGCAGCGGCGTTGGGTCCTCATATCGATCCGAATGAATCAGTCTTTCTCTGAGAGGTCAATCTTTGCCTATTAGGCAAGAGGATAGCAAGTTCTAAATTCTGTCTCGGTAGGACATGGATTTCTATTACTATGAAATTCATAAATGAAAATGAAGTAGTTAATGGGAGGGCTACCGTTATGCTTTTTCTTGTATGTGTTCCTAAGAAGTAATTTGTCCTCATGTTTGAGGTCTCAAGAAAAGGCGTGAAGCAGATAGAAATTCTTGAATGGAAATTGAAAAGAAATGTAGCCCAGTTCCTTGAACTGGTAAGATCTTTAAGCGCAAGAAGAAGGCGACCCATATCATCTTGACTTGGTTCTGCTTCCCTCTTTTTTAAGAATACCGAGTCGGGTTCTTCTCCTACGATGTCGAATAGAACATGCTGAACAAGATCTTCTTCATGGAAACCTGCTCGATTTAGATCGGGAAAATCGTACAGATTTTATGAAACCATGTGCGATGGCTCGAATCCATAGTCAATCCTACTTTCGATAGGACCAGTTGACAATTGAATCAATTTTCCCATTATTTGACTATCCATAATAGTGCGGAAAAAGCCGGAGGAAGAGTGGCCTTGAGTTTCTCGCCCTTTGCCTTAGGATTCGTTAATTCTCTTTCTCGATGGGGCGGGAAGGATATAACTCAGCGGTAGAGTGTCACCTTGGCGTGGTGGAAGTCATCGATTCGAGCCTGATTATCCCTAAACCCAATGTGAGTTTTTCTATTTTGACTTACTCCCCGCCACGGCGAGCGGGAATGGATAAGAGGCTTGTGGGATTGGCGTGATAGGGTAGGGTTGGCTATCTTGCTGGTAGCGAACTCCGGGCTAATAATCTGAAGCGCATGGATACAAGTTATCCTTGGAAGGAAAGACAATTCGAATCTGCTTTGTCTCTGAATAAGGAAGCTATAAGTAATGCAACTATGAATCTCATGGAGAGTTCGATCCTGGCTCGGGATGAGCGCTGGCGGCATCTTAACACATGCAAGTCGAGCGGGAAGTGGTGTTTCCGATGGCGAGCGGGTGAGTAGCAGCGTAGAACCTGCCCTTGGGAGGAACAACAACTGAAGCGGTTGCTAATACCCGTGAGGCTGAGGAGCAAAGGAGAAATCCGCCCAAGGAGGGCTCGCGTCGATTAGCTAGTTGGTGAGGTAATAGCTTACCAAGGCGATGATCGATAGCTGGTCGAGAGGATGATCAGCCACCTTGGGGCTGAGACACGGCCGGACTCCTCACGGGAGGCAGCAGTGGGAATTTTCCGCAATGGTAGCTTTGGCGGAGCAATGCGGCGTGGAGGTGGAAGGCCTACAGGTCGTCAACTTCTTTTCTCGGAGAAGAAACAATGGCGGTATCGAGGAATAAGCATCGGCTAACTCTGTGCCAGCAGCAGCGGTAAGGCGAGAGGATGCAAGCGTTATCCGGAATGATTGGGCGTAAAGCGTGCGTAGGTGGCTTTTCAAGTCCGCCGTCAAATCGAGGCTCAACCACTGGACGGTGATGAAACTACCAAGCTGGAATACGGTAGGGGCGGAGGAATTTCGGTGGGCGGTGAAATGCATTGAGATCGGAAAGAACACCAGCGGTGGCGCTCTGCTGGGCCGACGCGACGAGAGAGGCAGCTAGGGGAGCAAATGGGATTAGAGACCCGGTAGTCCTGGCCGTAAGCGATGGATATTAGGTGCTGTGCGACTCGACCCGTGCGATGCTGTAGCTAACGCGTTAAGTATCCGCTTTGGGGAATGCGTTCGCAAGAATGAAACTCAAAGGAATTGGCGGGGGCCCGCACTGGCGGTGGAGCATGTGGTTTAATTCGATGCAAGCGAAGAACCTTACGAGGGCTTGACATGCGCGAATCCTCTTGAAGAGAGGGGTGCCCTTGGGAGCAGCGGACACGGTGGTGCATGGCTGTCGTCGGCTCGTGTCGTAAGGTGTTGGGTTAAGTCTACATAGCGCAACCCTCGTGTTTAGTTGCCACTATGAGTTTGGAACCTGAGCAGACCGCGGTGTTAAGCGGAGGAAGGAGAGGATGAGGCCAAGTCATCATGCCCTTATGCCACTGGCGACACCGTGCTACAATGGGCGGGACAAAGGGTCGCGATCTCGCGGTGAGCTAACTCCAAAAACCCGTCCTCGGTTCAGATTACAGGCTGCCTTCCTTTGCATGAAGCGAGAATCGCTAATGTCGCCCGGTCAGCCATCGGCGGTGAATCCGTTCAGGCCTTGTACACACCGCCCGTCACACTATAGGAGCTGGCCATGTTTGAAGTCATTACCCTTAACCGTAAGGAGGGATGCCTAAGGCTAGGCTTCTTGTTGGAGTGAAATCGTAACAAGGTAGCCGTCTTTGGAAGGTGCGGCTGGATCACCTCCTTTTAGGGAGAGCTAATGCTTATGCTTATTGGGTATTTTGGTTTGACACTTCTTCACGCCCAAAAGAAGGCAGCTACGTCTGAGCTAAACTTGGATATGGAAGTCTTCTTTCGTTTAGGGTGAAGTAAGACCAAGCTCATGAGCTTATTATCCTAGGTCGTAACAAATTAGTTGATAGTGATAGGATCCCTTTTTTGGCGTCCCCATGTCCCCCTGTGGTGTGGCGGCATGGGGATGTCAAGAAAGGATGGAGTTTTCTCGCTTTTGGCGTGCAGGCCTCCTTTGGGAGGCCAGCATGACAGGCTATTAGCTCGGTGGTAGGCGCGCCCACGATAATTGCGTCGTTGTGCACTGGGCTGTGAGGGCTCTCGGCCATGGATAGTTCAATGTGCTCATCAGCGCTGACCGAAGATGTGGATCATCCAAGGCACATTAGCATGGCGTACTCCTCTGTTTGAATCGGAGTTTGAAACCAAACAAACTTCTCCTCGGGAGGATAGATGGGGCGATTCAGGTGAGATCCCATGTAGATCTAACTTTCTATTCACTCGTGGGATCCAGGCGGTCGAGGGGCACCACGGCTCCTCTCTTCTCGAGAATCCATACATCCCTTATCGGTGTATGGAGAGCTATCTCTCGAGCACAGGTTGAGGTTCGTCCTCAATGGGAAAATGGAGCACCTAACAACGCATCTTCACAGACCAAGAACTACGAGATCACCCCTTTCATTCAGGGGTGCGGAGGATCGTACCATTCGAGCCTTTTTTCATGCTTTTCCGTGATGCGGAGAAAGCAGCAATCAATAGGACTTTCCTAATCCTCCCTTCCTTTCGGGAAGAGCGTGAAATTCTTTTTCCTTAAATGGGAGCGAGCAGGTTTGAAAAAGGATCTTAGAGTGTCTAGGGTTGGGCAGGAGGGTCTCTGCGCCTTCCTTTTTCTGCCCATCGGAGTTATTTCCCAAGGACTTGCCATGGTAAGAGGAGAAGGGGAAGAAGCACACTTGAAGGCCTTGATACAGCGGGGAGTTGTATGCTGCGTTAAGGAAGGATGAATCGCTCGAAAAGGTCTATTGATTCTCTCCCAATTGGTTGGATCGTGAAGGCGATGATTTACTTCACGGCGAGGTCTGGTTCAAGTCAGGATGGCCCAGCTGCGCGCGAGAAAAGAATAGAAAAAGCATCGACTCTTTCATGCATACTCCACTTGGCTCGGGGATATAGCTCAGTTGATAGAGCTCGCTCTTGCAATTGGGTCGTTGCGATTCTGGGTTGGCTGTCTAATTGTCGGCGGTAATGATAGTATCTTATTACCTGAACGGTGGCTCACTTTTCTAAGTAATGGGGAAGAGGACTGAAAGATGCCTTGAAAGACTCTCTTGAGACAAAAGATGGGCTGTCAAAAGGTAGAGGAGGTAGGATGGGCAGTTGGTCAGATCTAGTATGGATCGTACATGGGCGATAGTTGGGTCGGCGGCTCTCCTAGGCTTCCCTCATCTAGGATCCCTGGGGAAGAGGATCAAGTTGGCCCTTGCGAATAACTTGATGCACTATCTCCTTCAACCCTTTGAGTGAAATGTAGCAAAAGGAAGGAAAATCCATGGACCGACCCCATTGTCTCCACCCGTAGGAACTACGAGATCACCCCAAGGGCGCCCTCGGCGTCCGAAGTCCTGAACCGACCATAGACCCTGTTCAATAAGTGGAACACATTGGCCGTCCGCTCTCCGGTTGGGCGGTGAGGTGGGAGAAGGGCAATCACTCGTTCTTAAAACCAGCATTCTTAAGATCAAAGAGTCGAGGCGGAAAAGGGAGAGCTCCCGTTCTGGTTCTCCTGTAACTGGATTCCCGGAACCACAAGAATCCTTAGAATGGGATTCCAACTCAGCACCTTTTGTTTGAGATTTTGAGAAGAGTTGCTCTTTGGAAAGCACAGATCGATGAAAGTTGTAAGCTGTGTTAGGGGGAGTTATTGTCTATCGTTGGCCTCTATGGTAGAACCCGTCGGGGAGGCACGAGGCGGTGGTTTACCATGGCGGATGTCAGCGGTTCGAGTCCGCTTATCTCAGCCCGTGAACTTAGCGGATACTATGATAGCGATAGCACGAATTTTGCCAATTCGGCGATTCGATCTATGATTTCACATTCATGGACGTTGATAAGATCCTTCCATTTAGTAGCACCTTAGGATGGCATAGCCTTAGCGTTAATGGCGAGGTTCAAAGAGGAAAACTGCGGTGGATACCTAGGCACCCAGAGGCGAGGAAGAGGCGTATGGCGACGAAATGCTTGAGGAGTTGAAAATAAGCATAGATCCAGAGATTCCCAAATAGGTCAACCTTTTAAACTGCTGCTGAATCCATGAGCGAGCAAGAAAAACTGGCGAACTGAAACATCTTAGTAGAGCGGAGGAAAAGAAAGCAAAAGCGATTCCGTAGTAGCGGCGGCGAAATGGGAGCAGCCTAAACCGTGAAAGCAGGGGTTGTGGGAGAGCAATACAAGCGTTGTGCTACTAAGCGAAGCGATTGAGTGCCGCACCCTAGATGGCTAAAGTCCGATGGCGAAAGCATCACTAGCTACGCTCGACCCGAGTAGCATGGGGCACGTGGAATCTGTGTGAATCAGCAAGGACCACCTTGCAAGGCTAAATACTCTGGGTGACCGATGGCGAAGTAGTACCGTGAGGGAAAGGTGAAAAGAACCCCGATGGGTAGTGAAATAGAGCGTGAAACCGTGCTGAGCTCCCAAGCGTTGGGAGGAAAGTGATCTATGACCTTGTGCTGTTGAAGAATGAGCGGCGACTCATAAGCGATGGCTTGGTTAAGGAGCGGAACCCACGGGCCGTGGCAGCGAGTCTTAATAGAGGCGATTATCCTTGCTTATGGACCCGAACCTGGGTGATCTATCCATGACCAGGATGAAGCTTGGATGAAACTAAGCGAGAGGTCGAAGCGGCGATGTTGAAGAATCAGCGGATGAGTTGTGGTTAGGGGTGAAATGCCACTCGAACCCGAGCTAGCTGGTTCTCCCGAAATCGTTGAGGCGCAGCGATTATTTGGACATCTAGGGGTAAAGCACTGTTTGGTGCGGGCTCTTGTGCAGTACCAAATCGAGGCAAACTCTGAATACTAGATATGACCCAAAATAACGAGGGTCAAGGTCGGCGGTGAGGCGATGGGAGATAAGCTTCATCGTCGAGAGAAATAACCGGATCACCAGCTAAGGCCCTAAATGACCGCTCGGTGATAAAGGAGGTGGGGGTGCAAAGACAGCGGGAGGTTTGCCTGAAGCAGCCACCCTTTAAAGAGTGCGTAATAGCTCAGCGATCGGCGCCCTTGCGCTGAAGATGAAGCAGGGCTAAGCGATCTGCGAAGCTGTGGGATGTCAAAATGCATCGGTGAGGGGCGTTCCGCCTTAGAGGAAGCAACATGGCGAGGTCCCAAGCGAGCGAGAATGTCGGCAAATACTTGAAAACATTGGTGAGAATCAATGCCCGAAAACCAAGGTTTCATCGCAAGGTTCGTCCACGGAGGGTGAGTCAGGGCCAAAGATCAGGCGAAAGGCGTGGTCGATGGACAACGGTCAATATTCTGTACTACCCCTTGTTGATGCGGAGGGGCGGAGGAGGCTAGGTTAGCGAAAGATGGTTATAGGTTTAAGGACACAAGGTGACCCTGCTTTTTCAGGGTAAGAAGGGTAGAAAATGCCTCGATCCGAGGTCCGGTACCAAGCGCTGCAGCGCTGATATGAGCCCGTGGACTAGCGATTGCTTCTCCACGAGGCTCATACCGGCGCTATGGCGCTGAAGTATGTAACTGATGCCATACTCCGGGAAAAGCTCGAGCGACCTTCAACAAAAGGTACTGTGCCGAAACCGACACAGTGGGTAGGTAGAGAATACCTAGGGGCGAGACAACTCTCTCTAAGGAACTTCGGCAAAATAGCCCGTAACCCGGGAGAAGGGTGCCCCCCTCACAAAGGGGCCCGGTGACCAGGCCAGGCGACTGTTTACCAAAAACACAGGTCTCCATAAAGTCGTAAGACCATGTATGAGGCTGGCCTTTTGCCCAGTGCGGAAGGTCAAGGAAGTTGGTGAGCTGATGGCAGGGAAGCCGCGGCGAAGCCCGGTGAGCAGCGGCCATAACTATCTTGGTCCTAAGGTAGCGAAATTCCTTGTCGGGTAAGTTCCGACCCTTACGAAAGCGTAACGATCTGGGCACTATCTGGGAGAGGCTCGGTGAAATAGACATGTCGTGAAGATGCGGACTACGCACTGGATAGAAAGACCCTATGAAGCTTCTTGTTCCACAGGATTGGCTTTGGGCCTTTCTGCGCAGCTTAGGTGGAAGCGAAGAAGGCCCCTTCGGGGGCCGAGCCATCGATGAGATACCACTCTGGAAGAGCTCAGTTCTAACCTTGTGTCGGACCAGCGGGCCAAGGGACAGTCTCGAGTAGACAGTTTCTATGGGCGTAGGCCTCCCAAAAAATGTGAGGCGTGCAAAGGTTTCCTCGGGCAGACGGACATTGGTCCTCGAGTGCAAAGGCAGAAGGAGCTTGGCGCAAGACTCACCCGTCGGCGAGGCGAAATCGGCCTTAGTGATCCGGCGGTGCAGTGGAAGGGCCGTCGCTCAATGGATAAAAGTTACTCTAGGGATAACAGGCTGATCTTCCCCAAGAGTCCACATCGGCGGGAAGGTTTGGCACCTCGATGTCGGCTCTTCGCCACAGGGCTGTAGGTGGTTCCAAGGGTTGGGTTGTTCGCCCATTAATGCGATGCGTGAGCTGGGTTGAGAATGTCGTGAGACAGTTGGTCCATATCCGGTGTGGGCGTTAGAGCATTGAGAGGACCTTTCCCTAATGCGAGAGGACGGGAAGGGCGCACCTCAGTGTACCAGTTATCGTGCCTCTGATGGCAGCTGGGTAGCCAAGTGCGGAGAGGATAACTGCTGAAAGCATATAAGTAGTAAGCCCACCCCAAGATGAGTGCTCTCTCCTCCGACTTCCCTAGAGCCTCCGGTATCACAGCAAGAGAGACAATGACGGGTTCTCCACCCATCTGAGGATGGGCGGCGGAAGTATGGAAATAGGATAAGGTAGCGGCGGGCGAGCCGTTTAAATAGGTGTCAAGTGGAAGTGCAGTGATGTATGCAGTGAGGCATCCTAACGAGCGAGCGATTTGAACCTTGTTCCTACGGCCTGATCAAATCGATCGGGGCACTTGCCATCTATCTTCATTGTTCAACTCTTTGATGAAAAGATGAAAAAACCAAAAAAGCTCTGCCCTTCCATCTCTTGGATAGATAGAGAGGGAGGCAGAGGCCTAGTGTCCCTTCAGGTCAAGAATTGGGGCTTCACAATTACTAGCCAATATTTATCTCATGCCTTTCCTCGTTCATGGTTCGATATTCGGTGTCCTAGGCGTAGAGGAACCACACCAATCCATCCAATTTGGTGGTTAAACTCTCTGCGGTGGCGATCTTGTAGGGGAGGTCCTGCGGCAAAATAGCTCGATGCGAGAATGATAAAAGCAACACCTCTTATTTGACTTTTCACTATTTTGAAATAAGAAAAAGATCCAAATCTAAAATGCAAAGGTCGTCTTATTCAAAACCTCAATCATCACATCCCTCTCTCCCACTTCACACCTCGGGCGCACTGTTCTTATAGAGAAAGGCGCTTTCCCATATTCTTAACCTGAAATGAAGGGTACCCCGGAAGAGATCCGATGGAGAGCAGTTGGGCTGTAGCTCGGAGGATTAGAGCACGTGGCTCACGAACCACGGTGTCGGGGTTCGAATCCTCCTCGCCCACAGCCTTCCAAAGGGAAGGGCCTTTACTTTCCCCACGAGGTAGGAAAATCATGATCGGGATAGCGGATGTAAAGCTATTGAACTTAGGTATGCTCTTTCCTTTTGTCGAAGTGGAATCGTAGAGCAGAATGTGATACGATGAGATAGAATACAATAGAAATAGAAACAAGGATAGCGAGCAGGTTACCTACTCCTAAGGGTCAAAGCAAGCCCTTTAATTCAATTCTTTGTTCTTACATTAAAATTCTTACATTAAAGAATGAATAAAATCTCCCCAAGTAGGATTGAACCTCGACCCGGTCAAGTAACAGTGACCGCTCTACCACTGAGCTCTTGAGGAACAAGGGGATTCGACCTCCTAGAGTTCAACTCCGCTCTCAACCCATGAACAATATGAGTCGAAGCTTCTTTCGTAACTCCATAATTTCTTCGTAGTGGCTCCGTTCCATGCCTCATTTCATAGGGAAGCCCAAAGTGGCTCTATTTCATTCTATTTCACTTCCTAGCACTTCCTATCATTTAATATCCATCCCTTTGGTCTTATTGACATAAGAGATGTCATTTATAGTCTATCTCTTTCTATATATGGAAAGTCAAGAAATTCTCATCGAAACATCGAGAAATTGTGCATATAGAAAACTCTAAAGAAAGAAAAAAAGGAGACACATGCCATGATTTTCAAATCTTTTCTATTTAGTAGTCTAAGTTTCTCGATGAGGATAATTAATTGATCGTTGTGGTGGGACTCTATTATGGATTTCGACTACATTCTCCATAGGTCCCTCTTAGATCTTCTTTCTCCAATCTTGGATTAGGGAAGAAGGAGATATTAGCGACTCTTGGCGATTTCATTATGGGGCAGCTCATGATCTTCATATCGATCTATTATCCACCTCTGTATCTATTCTTTCTTAGCTAAACAGGTGGAAGATCTATCCAATTTGGTTATATTATATCATGGACTGTAAAAGCGGATCTGAATTTGGTGAAATGCACGATCTTCACAGGTATCACTTTTCACGATACCTAAAAGGTGGAATAGCGATTTTGAACCATTTCCTATAAGAGAATGGTTTCCATTACTTTGAGAAATGGATTCTTATATCAAACTATAGCTATTGCATTAAAGAAGAAAAGAAACTAATAGAAGTCGAAGGCGGAATGATAGTGAATAGAGAAAGATTCTTCGATTTTCTTGTTTCTATCTACTAGGCGCCGTGAAAATTGAGAATTTTCATGTCTTTCAATTCTCGTACTCGTAATTGGAAAGTTATGGAAGGAGACCCATTGCAATGAAAACAACATATAAAACTCTGGACAATTTCGAAATCAGGCCAAGCGTCTTAATACATATGCAAAAAAATTCATTATTGGCCCACCATTGATTAGAAGATTTAGCTTGTATGAATCGCTATTGGTTTGATCTGAATAATGACAATCGTTTCAGTATGTTAAGGATACAGATGTATCCACAATTCATTTAGAGTTACTTAATAGTCTATTTCTTATACCATATCTCTATCCGTGAAATTCTCGGCGAAAAGATGGATGCATATGCTGTGTTTCATTTTGCTAAATGATATCAATTAAATGGTGTATCAATTCCATAAATTGCATATAGAAATAAATAAATCAGCAAAATTCTTTCTAATATTTTAGATAGAAGAAATGTTTCTTCTATCTAAAATATTAGAAAAATATACCCTTCTATCCAAATCCAATTTGCATCGATAAAATAAGTCCAAATTCAGTAGTAGATGAATAATTGCAAATTTGTGTGTATGCGAGATTAGAATAACTTCAAAATAACTGACATAATTTTGTATTTTTCTGATCAGAAAAATACATGAAAAAGAAAGGAGGTAGAAAATTTTTGGATTTATGGTTAAAGAAGAAAAGAAGAAAACAGGGGTTCTGTTGAATTTCAAGTATTCAGTTTCACCAATAAGATCGGAGACTTGCTTCACATTTGGAATTACACAAAAAGATTTTTCATCGGAAAGAGGTCTCACGAAGACTTTTGGGAAAGCGTCGGCGTTTTCTGGCTTATTTGGCAAAGAAAAATAGAGTACGTTATAAGAAATTAATCGGTCGATTGAATATTCGGGAGCAGTAATTTAATCGTTCAAATTTTTTTCTTGTTTTATTATTTTTTTAGTAGTCTTATAGTAGTCTTAGATTTTTCATTTTGATGAGCCTCGCTTTGAGGAATTCATGGAATAATCCATTTTCATGGAATAATGAATTAAGGAAGAAAGGATATGAGTCTACCGCTTACAAGAAAAGATCTCATGATAGTCAATATGGGCCCTCAACACCCATCAATGCATGGTGTTCTTGATTGATCGTTACTCTCGATGGTGAGGATGTTATTGATTGTGAACCCATATTAGGCTATTTACACAGAGGAATGGAAAAAATCGCGGAAAACCGAACTATTATACAATACTTACCTTATGTAACAAGGATATAGAGAGATTGTAGAAAGGGATAGGATAGTTATTTTTGCAAGAGACTTGTTGTAAATTCCTTAACTTAAGAAAGAAAAAAGAATAAAAACACAGATACATAACATAAAAAAAAGAATAAATAAGACGAGATTCGACCTCCCCCTACATATTTAATTTCCTCTCCTATACAAAAACTAGCAAGACCCACTCCATTGGTAATTCCATCAATAACACCCTTATCAAAAAACTCCGTGAGTTCGGTTAACCCTCTTATACCGAGGGTAAAGACCCTAGTATAGAAAATATCTATATAACCGCGATTATATGACCAACTGTATATATTTTTTTTTACTTGATCTAAAAATTCTTTTTTAGGATTTCCTTTGTAAAAAGAGTTTATTAAATCCAAATTCTGAAAAAAAGAATAAGCGGATCCATAGAAGATATATGCTATGAATAAACCAAAGATAGCTAGACTTACAGAAGAAATTGCATTAGTAATAAATTCATATGAATTTACAAAAGAATTAGAACTTTCACAGGTAAAGTTTATTGAGGAGTTAACCACTTTGATAATATGGTTAACTCTGCTATTCAATACCAATTCCTCCATTATCAAAAGAGATTCCTATGAATCCAATGAACAAAGTGAAAAGTAGTAATATAAGAAGAGGAAATAACATAGTATTTCCCGTTTCATGCGGATAGGCAAAAGTGTTTTTAGCCCCAAAAGACGTAGTAAAGGATCCTATCCTATTTCTTGTATTACCTTGAATTTTGGTATATTTTGTGAAAAAAGAAACTCCACTCTTCGTTGTTGATAAGCGAAATCCCTATTCACTCCTTTGGGTATCCTTTTCCCCATAAGGATATTGAATACAAGGAACTCTCTTTAGTGCTACTGTAATTTTGAAAATGAACACATAAATACCCATCAAATGTAAGTAAATATAGCGATAGTTTTATTCTTAAATCGCAGTAAGACAAGTAATGGGACATAGAGCGGGATATGTACGTATCTAATAGGTTCTGGTTTTACGGTACAAAATGCTCGGACTCTAGGCGGTAGTCCAATATTTCCCCCATCTACTATACCAGTAAATAAAATGGGACATAGAACGGGATATCGCCCAATTACACCTATACGTTTCTAGGGGGGGCGTTGTTTATCTACATCTATCCCAATAAGTTGTCTATCGAATCGTTGCAATTGATGTTCGATCTCGAAGAGAAGGAAGAGATCTTCAAAAAGTAGGTTTTTATGATCCGATAAAGAATCAAACTTGTTTAAATGTTCCAGCTATTCTCTATTTCCTTGAAAAGGGTGCTCAACCAACAAGAACTGTTTATGATATTTTAAGGAAGGCGAATTCTTTAAAGAAAAGAAAGAGCTTTGAGTTAATTGAAGAACTAAATGAATCAAAAAGTAGGATAGGAGAAGATTATTAGTATTCCTAGTTGTCTAATTATTTAGACACAATTTACCTCTTTTTAATCCTATTTGGATTTATATTATATCGTGCCAATCAACATAAGCCCTATTTTATTTACTTTTCTATCTAATTTTTTTTCTTACCGTTGTATTTCCATTGACAAAGGTCTATTGAACAAATGGAATTTGTAGATAGATGGTTCTCTTTATCCTCCTCCATATTCAATTTTTCACCTACACTTCGCTCAAATGATAAGGGTGTTCCTCTTGCATGTATTCTCATACAATATAATATATATTTTTTTAATAAAATCGCTAAAAATAAGGAGAATTTGGCCATCGTGATTAGGGTCGCTCTTTTTTAACTTTACTTTAGTGGAATTTAACGGACCTGTTCGTTTTGGCATTTGAGTGTTTTTAATGGTCGATAAAAAATCTTTTGATGTCTTGCTAGTTCAATGTTTTGTGAAGCGGTGTAATTCCATTGATTTTTGGATTTCGATCGTATCTAAGATCCTTTTTTTATCTGGGTTGCTAACTCAATGGTAGAGTACTCGGCTTTTAAGTGCGACTATGATCTTTTACACATTTGGATGAAACAACAAATTCGTCCAGACTCTTGGTAGAGTCTAGAAGACCACGACTGATCCTCAAAGGTAATGAATGGAAAAAATAGCATGTAAGTAATAAAATCAATCTTTTTGAATGGAATCCAAAATTACGATTTTACGGGTCTAATGAATAAATGGATAGAAACTGGCTCCAATTCTGGTAAAATAAAAAGCAACGAGCTGAACTTCCTAATTGGAATGATTCCCGCTCTAATTAGACGTTAAAAATAGATTAGTGCTGATGCAGGGAAAGGTTGGGTTTTCCTATGAGTGGACCCTTTATTTTTTCTTTTTTTAGAAATCCTAATTATTCTTGATTATGGATTGAATAAGGGATGTTATGGATTGAATGTGTAAAAGAAGCGTTATATTGATAAAGAGGCTGTATTCCAAAGTCAAAAGAGCGATTGGCCTGCAAAATAAAAAACTTGTTCTGTTCTTTTTTTAATTAGAACAAACATAAACTAATTGGGTAGAAAAGGAGCAGAAAAAGATCTGTGGATTAGACTCCCTTTCTTTCCAGGGTTTGTATTAAAATGCAACACCCTGTTCGAATATATTGCACTATGTATCATCATTCGATAAACCGAGAAATGCTTCTTCTCTCGATTCAAGTAGAAATACAAATGGAAAAATTGAAGGGTATTCAGAAAAACATAAATCTCGTCAACAATACTTTGTCTACCCACTTCTCTTTCAGGAATATATTTATGCATTTGCCCACCATTATGGATTAAATGGTTACGAACCTGTGGAAATAGTTGTTAGTTGTAATAACAAGAAATTTAGTTCACTACTTGTGAAACGTTTAATTATTCAAATGTATCAGCAGAATTTTTGGATAACTCGGTTAATCATCCTAACCAAGATCGATTATTGGATTACAAAATTATTTTTATTCTGAGTTTTATTCTAAGATTCTATCTGAAGGGTTTGCGATCGTTGTGGAAATCCCATTCTCGCTCTGGGAATTATTTTGTCCGAAAGAAAAGAAATACCAAAGTTTCAAATTTACGCTCTATTCATTCAATATTTCCCTTTTAGAAGACAAATTTTTGCATTTGGATTATCTATCACATATAGAAATACCTGTCCTATCCATTTGGAAATCCTGGTTCAACTCCTTCAATACGTATCCAAGATGTTCCATCTTTGCATTTATTGCGATTCTTTTCAACTATTATTGAATTGGAATAGTTTTATTACTTCAATGAAATCCATTTATTTTTTCAAAAGAAAATAAAAGACTATTTAGATTCCTATATAACTCTTATGTATCGAATATGAATTTTTTTTGTTGTTTCTTCGTAAACAATCTTCTTGCTTACCATTAGCATCTTGGAACTTTTGCAGAGCGAATCCACTTTTCTAGGAAGATGGAACATTTTGGGATAATGTACCCTGGTTTTCTCGGAAAACCCTATGGTTCTTTATGGATCCTCTTATGCATTATGTTCGATATCAAGGAAAGGCAATTCTTGCATCAAAAGGCACTTTTTTTTTGAAGAAGAAATGGAAATGCTACCTTATCAATTTCTGGCAATATTATTTCTGTTTTTGGACTCAGCATGAAGAATCCATATAAACCAATTAGCAAACTCTTGCTTCGATTTTATGGGGTACCTTTCAAGTGTACCAAAAAGTTCTTTGTTAGTAAGGAATCAAATGCTGGAGAATTCATTTCTAATAGATACTCGAATGAAAAAATTCGATACCATAGTCCCCTTCTCTCCTCATAGGATACTTATCAAAAGCTCAATTTTGTCTTTGGATGGGGCATCCTATTAGTAAACCCATTTGGACAGATTTATCAGATTGGGATATTCTTGATCGATTTGGTCGGATATGTAGAAATCTTTTTCATTATCATAGTGGATCTTCGGAAAAACGGACTTTGTATCGACTAAAGTATATACTTCGACTTTCATGCGCTAGAACTTTGGCTCGTAAACATAAAAGCAGTGCGAACTTTTATGCAGCGATTGGGTTCGGCATTTTAGAAGAATTTTTATGGAAGAAGAGCAAGTTTTTCTTTGATGTTCACCAAAACAACTCTTTTTCTTTCGATGGATCACACCTTGGCGTATTTGGTATTTGGATATTATCGTATCAATGACCTGGTCAACCCTAAATTAATCATTAGACGAAATTAAGAAACAGGAAAGGGTTGATAAATGATCAAGAAAAAACTTTTCTATTTTTCATTCTGAAATGTTCTTTTTATTATAATAAAGAGTAGGTGAATCAACTTACTAATTAAAAAAATTAGTAGAACTTCCTCTTTGGAATAGAAATTGGCTATTTCTACATAGGGAAAGTCGTGTGCAATGAAAAATGCAAGCACGATTTGGGGAGGGAATTTTCTCTATTGTAACAAGGAAGAATTATCTACTCCATCCGACTAGTTCCGGGTTCGAGTCCCGGGCAACCCATATAGAAAAGACCCATCAAAGTTTTTAACTTTGACTCACTTCATTTACAAATACAAAATTATTGGTTTGGTTAATTTAGTTATATGGATAGCTAATCTTTGGGCTGACTTGGTTGACATTGGTATATAGTCTATGTTATCTTTGTTAAATAACAAGCCTTCTATTATCTATATTCTAGTTAATATGTGTGCTTGGGAGTCCTTGCAATTTGAATAAACCAAGATCTTACCATGACTGCAATTTTAGAGAGGCGAAAGTACAAGCACTGTGGAATTAAACACGCAAGCTGGATAACTAGCACTTGAAAATCGTCTTTACATCGGATGGTTCGGTGTTTTGATGATCCCTACCTTATTTGTAACACCGGATGATTAGGGAACAGTAATCACCCGGTTATGGTGACCGACCTCACGATGATTCGAATCCGTCTAAAACAATTTCAAAACAAGAGCAAGCGATAAAAAGTTTCGAAACCAAAACTAAAAATGTTCAGGGGTTGTCTAAAATAGCTAACATAATTATGGTGGGGTGCACTAATTTTTTGTAAAATGCTTTGGCATTTTAAATAATCTAAAAACAGAAAAGAAAAATAATAAAAGAAAAGAAAGAAAAAAAAGAGGAGGAAAACCCCTGGCCCAGCCCAGCCCCCTCCCACTTTGGCCCCCTCTTGAGCAGCGCCTCGCCCCCCCCCCACGGCCACCGAAACCCTCGGCCCCGTCAAGCGACCTCCCGTCGCTGGCTCCACGCCGTCATGCCGCGACCATGACCCCCTCCCTCCCCTCGCGCCCGTCGCTCGGCCCCGGGCCCCGTAGAGCACGTTCTCCCCGTCGGGCCCGAACCCCACCACTTCCGTCGCCTCGCCGCCGCCCGTCGCCGGCCGGTCGGCGCCGTGGCTCTGACCTCGGCCGCCGTCTTGGCCTCGGCCGCCCGGCCCCGTTGGCCTCGGGCTCGGGCTCCGCCCACTTGCGCCAAGCATGCCAGAATAGCCCCTCTGGGCCAATGACATGGGGCCCCACCCCCCAAAGAGCGGTTTTTATTAAAACAGGAATAAAAATAAAATGAAAATGAATTAAAACTAATTAACTAATTAATTAATTAATTAATTAAGTAATTAATTAATCTAATTAATTTTGATTAATTAACCTAATCACTAATTAACCTAATTAATCAATGTTAATTAACTCGATTAGGTTAATTAGATATTAGAGGATGACATGCGGGACCCACTGTCGGGGTTGACTCATCAACCCTGTTGATCGCTTGATGTCGGCATGACATCATCTTGGTGTCATAAATGCATTTTCTAAATTAATTAAATAATTAATTAAAATTCGAGAAATTAATAAAATCTTTTAAAATCATATCTTTTAATCCGTAATCCGGATTAAAATATTTTCAACATGAAAGTTGCTCGAGCAGCGAGGCGAATTCGGATCGCAGATCCGTTCGTCACCACACACCCTAACCTATCAGACCTGCAACTTTTCCCCTCGGCTCCTCTGCTGAAAACCCTAAACAGGAATACCTTCCGGATGTTTTCCCCTAACCAGTACCCCTCATACCACGTTAGGGCACGCCTAGCATCGCTTCTTGGCATGTCATGCATCGATATGCATCTGTTTACTTTGTATTCATTGTTTCTTCCCCTCTTCTCTCCGGTAGACTACGAGACCGGCCGCTGCTGCATTGGCAGTTCGACTACGGTGTTGTGACCCTCTCTCTTGCGAGCAACAGGCAAGCCCCCCCTTGATCACGGATATCGCCTACTCTTATCTACACTGCTTGCATTAGAGTAGCATAGCATATTCTTGTTTTGAGATACTCCTATCTTTGCTGCATAGCTTTGTCCTTGTAACCATTGTTACCTTACGCAATCCTATATGCTTAGTATAGGATGCTAGTACATTCATCTGTGGCCCTACATTCTTGTCCGTGCTGCGTGCTATACTATCGGGCCGTGATCACTCGGGAGGTGATCACGGGTATATACTATATACTTATACATGATACATGTGGAGACTAAAGTCGGGTGGTGATGGAGCACCATGAGTGGATCTTTGAGGCGGAGGCGGCAGGGCAGGTTGAGACCGCCTAGGAGAGAGGTGGGCTGGCCTGTTCGGCGTTCGTGGATACTTAACACGCTTAACGAGGTCTTGGTATTTGATCTGAGTTGGCTCTGAGCTTACGCACTAACCATCTACGCGGGAGTAGTTATGGGTATCCGGCGTCGTGGTATCGGCCGAAGCACTTCAGACGTCGGCGACGAGGCGCGCGCGCCGGATTGGGCTGAGCGCTGTTAGGCTAGGTGCGCTTCGGCCGCGTCATAGCGTCTTGGTGTGCTCGAGGCGATGGGCCCGGACCCTGCGCGCTTAGGTTTAGACGGCGTGTTGGCCTCTCTGTTGTGCCTAGGTGGGGCTGCGGCGTGTTGATCTTCAGCGGCGGGCATGACCCGGAAAGTGTGTCGGCCAAATGGGATCAAGCGTCTTTGGGTAAGATGGTGCACCCTGCAGGAAGTTAATCTATTCGGATAGCCGTGATCTTGATAACAGGGCGACTTGGAGTTGTACCTTGAGCTTATGACAACTAGAACCGGATACTTGATAAAACACACCCTTCCAAGTGCGGATACAACGGTGGTCGCTCTCGCTCGGGGTTATGGCGAGGGATTGCGGGTAGGATTATTGCTATGTGATGTTACTTGGAGGACTTCAGATTGTCCCCTCCTACATTGCAAGACGGAGTCGAGCGTAGTCTTCGTTAAGACTAGCTATCCCCTCTTATTACGGCATTCTGCGATTCAGTCCTTGATATGGCCTTTACACATATATCCATGCATATGTAGTGTAGCTCCTTGCTTGCGAGTACTTTGGATGAGTACTCACGGTTGCATTGTTCCCCCTTTCCCCCTACCTATACTCGATTGCTGCAATCAGGCGATGGAGCCCGGAGTCGACGCCACCGCCTGGCGACTACTACTCGGAGGTGCCTACTACTACGTGCAGCCCGGCGGCGGCGACCGGGAGTGACCTAGGAGGATCCCGAGGCGGAGGCCTGCTCCTCTTCGATCTGTATCCCGGTTTGTGCTAGCCATCTTATGGCAACTTGTTTAACTTATATGCGTACTCAGATATTGTTGCTTCCGCTGACTTCGTCTATGATCGAGCACTTGTATTCGAGCCCTCGAGGCCCTGGCTTGTATTATGATGCTTGTATGACTTATTTTATTTGTAGAGTTGTGTTGTGATATCTTCCGTGAGTCCACGATCTTGATCGTACACATTTGCGTGCATGATTAGTGTACGGTTGAATCGGGGCGTCACAAGTTGGTATCGAGCCATTGCTGTAGAATCCCCTTCCCAACTCCTTGGCGAAGTCGAGTCTAGACATTGCAAAACTTTTACTAACTTGGCTGTGTGCCTTACGGGCCCACGTCGCCATCGGGTGGTTCTAGGATCTTTTACTCCTCGACCTTTACTCTGGGACTCTGAACTCTCTTCTACTCGGGTTAAGCGATTTTACTAACTATCACTAGGATCCGTGACCGCATTCACCCCAAAGTTGGATATAGCCTAAGTTGTTTTGGAATTGTATTTGAGCAATTTCCACCTGTCATTTGACTCCTTTGAAGCGTCTTTGTTTTGAGATGGAACCCACGAGGCAGGTCGTGCGCCACACGACGGCCATTGGTGCCTCGGGATCACTGCGGTGCTAGCGAGATGATGACCTATCTGGGTTATCGCTGGCACCTGAGTACACCGTCTATGAGGAGTACCGGGACTATAACCGGGGAAGCGATGCCGCGCCATCGTCCACCTCTACTCTCGGGAGTATGAGTCCACTCTTGTCTGCACACCGCACATGGTGTTGGGTGACTATCGATATGGCAGTCCACGATGCTGCTTATGCTGCTCGACACGTCTTCGTGCGAGTATCGAGTTGGACACCTCCCCTTGAGCACATTGCTATCGCGTCGATGTTGGTGAGGAGGTTACTACTGCTTCCTACACCATTGTCACCAGAGAGCCATTCCACCATCGAACTTTGTTACGCATGTTGATGGGCTGGATCGAGCTAACCGAGCTCTTCGCCACGAGTTGTACATCACCCGTCGGCACCTCTACCGTGCTCGGCGCTGATGCACCCTTTGTCCGATCCGGAGAGCTGCGCGTTCTGCGATCTACCCAGCCAGGACCGTGATGCCCCGAGGTGTCGGTTGGCGGGCGTGGGAGGCTACTCTCCGCGCTTGGGCCTTTTACGCCCACGGGCGTCGATTCAGCACCGAGTATCCGCGGCCCCAGTCAGCGGCGTGGAGGACTATCCGCTGCCGCACTATCACTTTCGAGCTACAGCTACCTCCGCGATGCCGCGTGGGACTGATGTAGACTTGCTTGTTAGTGTTTGATGTGTTCGCCATGAACTGCGTGCCGCCTATGATGTAGTAGTCTATGTCTTGGACTCTATGTATCGAACTCTATGCATGATTCCTTTAGTAAGATATGCCAACTACTATGTAGTTCCCATCATCTGCTTTCATTATGCATGTTTCATCATGAATGATTCTGTCTCTTGCTTAATTTCTCAAATGCTGAACTACCCTGTTATATAATAGCGGGATGGTTAGGCCAGCAGGTCGTGGTCGTGGTGCCAACTTCCCACCACCGCTTTGAGTACATGGCTGGTATGATCCAACAGCTCGAGATGAATCGCCAGTTCATGGAGAACATGATGGCTCAGTTCCTCGCCCCAATATGCACCGGCACCCAAAGCGGAACAACTCTGCAGGATTTCATACGCTGAACCCCGGCATGTACCGCAGCTCAACCCAGCCCTTTGGATCTTGATGGTGGCTCCGTGACATCACCTATGAGATGGAGTCTGCTGATGTAGCCCTGCCAGCTATGTCACCTTTGCTTCCTTCTTCTGAAGGGACCCGCAGCTCAATGGTGGGACAGCCACGGCGTACTCTGCCGGTTGGAACACTCATCACTGGCGGACTTCCAGGCTGCCTTCCGTGCCGCTTCATCCCTCAAGGGGTCATGGACGGAAGAAGCGTGAGTTCATAACCTCACCCAAGGCAACAAGACTGTTGAAGCCTATCGGCGAGAGTTCTGGACTTGTCTCGCTATGCGAAGAGGACATTGCAAGCGATGCACGCAGACGGAGAAGTTCGTGGCGGTCTTCAAGGCGACATCAAGCTCGCACTTCTAGTGCGACTTTGCTGATTTCGCCACCTTGGTGAACAAAGCTATCAATGTCGAAACTGGTCTGCAGGAATACGAGCTCTAACGGCATAACCGTGACACGGGTTCATCTTCGGCCCGTCCTCGCGAAGCGCAAGATATGGATTCCCAACAGCATGTACCGGCCGAATGCACTGCTCCAAAGCAGAACTATGCTACACCTCATCGCCTACAACTAAGCAGCGAAGCTTCCAGCTCCACCACCCCAAGCTCCTGTCCCACTCCCAATAATGGCTTATGCTTGGTGCGGACAGCGAGGGCACCGTGCTAGAGAATGCAACGAACCAGAATCAAGCGGCCCTTCCGCAGCTGGCCGTGGAAACACCGAACCGCAACAACACCGGCAAGTCTTATGGGCAAGCTCGGGCCAACCACGTTGATCGAGCGAAGCTCAAGACCAGCTGCTCTTGTGATGGGTACACTCCTCGTAAATTCAGTACGCATCTGTTTTATTCGATTCAGGAGCATCGCATTCATTCATGTCGAAGACTTTGCATACAAGCACGGCGTTAAGTGTGAAGAGATGAACTCTTGGTAGTGGTAAAACCCCATTGGGACAATGTCAAACCTCCATGGTTGGCATCGGCGTCCCGTGGAAATCGAAGGGCTGGAATTCTATGCCTCCCCATTATCCTGAAGGCGTCTAACATCGACCTCATATTGGGGATGGATTGGTTGAAAGCGCATCTGGCGTCGATCGTTTGCGCCACTAAGACCGTCCATCTGCTACACCCTTCGATGAAATAGTAAGCTACAATGCTAAATGCGGTTCAAGATGCGAGGCAAGGCTCTATGCATTGAATGCATTGAGCGCCGCACCCTCGAGGAATTGAAAACATTCCTGTCGTTTGCGAATTCCAAGACGTCTTTCCTGAAGAACTTCCAGGGATTCCCCCTGCTAGAGCTGTCGAATTCGTCATCGACTTGAAACCAGGCACCACTCCTATAGCCAAGCGTCCCTACAAGATGCCGCTGCATGAACTCCTTGAGCTAAAGGAGGAAATCGACAAATCTCTTCAAAGCGGCTTCATTCGCCCAAGTTGCTCTCCTTGGGGAGCACCTTCTCTCTTTGTCAAGAAGAAGGATGGGACAAACCGATTGGTCCAAGACTACCGTCCCATAAATCAAGCTACCATTCAGAATAAGTATCCTCTTCCTCGGATCAATGATCTTTATGATCAACTGGCTGGTTCGTCAGTGTTCTCGAAACTCGACTTGAGGTTGGGTTACCACCAGATCCGTGTTCGTGAGGAGGATATCCCCAAGACCGCATTTGTGACTCGTTATGGATCTTACGAGTACACCGTCATGTCTTCGGCAACCAATGCTCCAGCTACCTTCTCCCTTTGATGAACTATATATTCATGGATTACCTCGACAAGTTAAATCGTGGTTTATCTGGATGATATCTGATCTTTTCAAGAATGAAGAAGAACATCTGAACATCTTCGTCTTGTCTTTGGAAAAGCTACGAGAGCATCAACTCTATGCCAAGTTCTCCAAATGTGAATTCGGCTTCCGAAGTAACCTATCTTGGGCATGTCATTTCTAAGGATGGTATTGCCGTCAACCACGAAAGAGTTCAGGCTATTCTCGATTGGACTCCTCCGAAGAGCGTTAAGCAAGTCGAAGTTTTCTCGGTCTCGACTATTGCCGTCGATTAAATGAGAACTTCTCCAAGATTGCCAGCCTCGACTAACCTATTGCATAAGGCGTCAAATTCCAATGGGCGAGATAAATGTCGGGAAAGTTTCCGGGCACTCAAAGACAAGTTGGCGTCTGCCCGATGCTAGCTCCTCCGATACTAAGAAAGACTTCGTCATTTCTTTGCGACACTTCTCGTCAAGGATTAGGCGGTGTCCTAATGCAAGAGCGCAAAGTGGTTGCTTATGCCTCTCGACAGTTCGCCCTCACGAGGAGAACTACCCAGTTCATGACCTCGAACTTGCTGCCGTCATTCATGCACTAAAGCGATGGCGACATTACCTTCTCGGTAATTGTTGCGAGATCTTCACCGACCACCAAAGTCTGAAGTATCTGTTTACTCAGCCAGACCTGAACCTCCGTCGGCAAGATGGATGGAGGCTATTGCAGACTTTGATTTGGGTATTTCCTATCGCCGAGCAAGGCTAACGTAATGGCTGATGCCTTGAGCGCAAGTCTTCTGCAACCACCTTGAGTTCACCAAGTTCAGCCCCACTTGTTGAAGAATTCAGAAAGCTGAACCTCCATATTGTTCCTCCGGATTTTCGCTCCCCCTCCTCCGGAGTTCCATAAGATGAATCTCCGTGTTGTTCCCCAGGTTCCCTATATACCCTGGCT
Organism: Aegilops longissima; assembly: GCA_021605205.1. NCBI lineage: Eukaryota > Viridiplantae > Streptophyta > Magnoliopsida > Poales > Poaceae > Aegilops > Aegilops longissima. The sequence goes on from JAHIAM010000462.1 coordinate 32,785, forward strand.
GTTGAACCCGATCTCGTGGGCACCATAAAAACAATGCAGGATTTGACTCTGAAGTCTATAAGCTTAAACAAGACATCAAGAAAGGAAATCCCTCATCCTTCACTATTCCGATGATGGCGCCTTGTACTTCAAAGGCCGCCTAGTGGTGCCGTGTAAGAAGGAAAACCTGAATATGACTCGAAGGTTATGAAAGAAGCTCATGATCGCCTCTATGTATCCACCTGGCAGTACAAAGATGTATCAAGACATTAAATCGAGATTACGGTGGTCTAATATGAAGCAGGACATTGCTCGCTATGTTTACGAGTGTGGCGTTTGCCGTCGTATCAAAGCGAGAACATCAAAGGCCTCTTTGGAACTCTGCAACCTATCTCTATTCCCGAATGGAAATGGAACCATGTTGAAATGGACTTCGTCCTTTGGATTTCCCAAATCGCAGAAAGGTAATGATGCAATTCTTGTCGTCATTGACGGCTTTCTAAAGTTGCACATTTTACGGCGGTCAAAGAAACGATCACGCTAGCCAGCTTGCAACGCTCTATATGTCGAGGATTGTTTCACTTCACGGTATTCCACTTTGGTTATCGATTCGGACCGTGGCAGTCTATTCACTCAAGATTACGGGCAAGTTTTCAAGAAGCTATGGGAACTCATTTATCTTTCGATCTGCGTTTCATCCGCAGATCCCAAGGGCAAGTTGAGCGTGTCAACCAAATTCTCGAAGACATGCTTGAGCTTGTGTCGCTTCTTTGCAAGAAATGGGAGGAATCTCTCCGTATGCTGAGTTCTCTTATAATAATAGTTATCAAGCTAGTCGAAGATGGCCCCCTTGAAGTGTTATATGGACGAAAGTGCGAACCCCTACGAACTGGTCGAAGCGGGAGCGTCCACTCTTGGTCCGGATATTATCCAACATGCCGAAGATCAAGTCCGCATTATTCGTGGGAATCTCAAGACTGCTCAGTCTCGTCAAAAGAGTAATTATGACCGTCATCACAAGGACATGGTCTATCAACTTTGGCGAAAAGGCCTATCTTCGCGTTACACCAATGAAGGGTGCTCACCGCCGGGATCAAGGGCAAGTTAGCGCCTCGCTATATTGGCCCTTTCACTATTCTCGAAAGGCGTGGAAAAGTGGCTTATCAAGCTGGAGCTTCCGTCGAACCTTTCTCGGAGTTCACGATGTGTTCCACGTGTCCCAACTCCGGCGCTACTTCAAGGACCCAATCCGAGCGATGGACCATGAAGTGCTCGAATTGCAACAGGACCTCTCCTATAAAGATCATCCGGTCCGCATTCTCGACCAAGCTGAGCGCCGCACACGTCGGAAGGCGATCAAGTTCCTCAAAGTCCGATGGTGAATCACTCAAGAAGCGAAGCCACACAGGAGCGAGGATCGTCTTGAGATGAATACCCGCACTCTTTCCTTCTACCTCCTAAATCTCGGGGCGAGATTTCTTGTAATGGAGGAGATTTGTAACACCCGGATGATTAGGGAACAGTAATCACCCCGGTTATGGTGACTGACCTCACGATGATTCGAATCCGTCCTAAAACAATTTCAAAACAAGAGCAAACGATAAAAAGTTTCAAAACCAAAACTAAAATGTTAGGGGTTGTCTAAAATAGCTAACATAATTATGGTGGGGTGCACTAATTTTTGTAAAATGCTTTGGCATTTTAAATAATCTAAAACAGAAAAGAAAAATAATAAAAGAAAAAAAAAAAAAAGAAGAGAGGAGGAAAACCCCTGGCCCAGCCAGCCCCTCCCCACTGGCCCCTCGCCAAGCGGCGCCTCGTTCCCCTCCCGCGCGGCAAAACCCCGGTCCCTCTCCTCTCCCCTTCCCGATCCCAAAGGCGCCCCCTTCCCCCCCCACCCGGCCACCGAAACCCTCGGCCCCCGTCAAGACGACCTCCCGTCGCCCGGCTCCACGCCGTCATGAGCCGCCTGCCTAGTGACCCCCCCATGAGGCCCCTCCCTCCTCGCCCGTCGCCCGTCGCTCGGCCCCGGGCCCCAGTAGCACGTTCTCCCCGTCGGGGCCCGAACCCCCCCACCTCCGTCGCCTCTGGCGCCGCGCTCTCCGCTGGGCCGGCCCGGTCAGCCGTGGGCCTCGCGACCTCCGGCCCGCCGTCTTGGTATCTCCCCTCGGCCGCCCTGCCCCCGTTGGCCTCGGGCTCGGGCTCGCCCCTTGCGTTTAGGCAAGCATGTCCGAATGGCCCCTCTGGGCCAATGACATGGGGCCCCCATGGCGTGTTGGCCCCCCCAAAGAACGGTTTTTATTAAAACAGGGAATAAAAATAAAATGAAAATGAATTAAAACTAATTAACTAATTAATTAATTAATTAAGTAATTAAGTAATTAATTAATCTAATTAATTTTGATTAATTAACCTAATCACTAATTAACCTAATTAATCAATGTTAATTAACTCGATTAGGTTAATTAGATATTAGAGGATGACATGCGGGACCCACTGTCGGGGTTGACTCAGTCAACCTGTTGACTACTGATGTCGGCATGACATCATCTTGGTGTCATAAATGCATTTTCGAAATTAATTAAATAGTTAATTAAAATTCGAAATTAATAAAATCTTTTAAAATCATATCTTTTAATCCGTAATCCGGATTAAAATATTTTCAACATGAAAGTTGCTCAAAGCAGCGAGGCGAATTCGGATCACGCAGTCCGTTCGTCACCCACACACCTAACCTATCGAACCTGCAACTTTTCCCCTCGGCTCCTCTGCTAAAAAACCTAAACACCGGAATACCTTCCGAATGTTTTTCCCTAACCAGTACCCCTCATACCACGTTAGGGCACGCCTAGCATCGCTTCTTGGCATGTCATGCATCGATATGCATCTGTTTACTTTGTATTCATTGTTTCTTCCCCTCTTCTCTCCGGTAGACTACGAGACCGACGCTGCTGCTTGGCGGTTCGACTACGGTGTTGACGACCCTCTCACTTGCGAGCAACCAGGCAAGCCCCCCCCTTGATCACGGATATCGCCTACTCTTATCTACACTGCTTGCATTAGAGTAGCATAGCATGTTCTTGTTTTGGATACTCCTATATCGCTGCATAGCTTTGTCCTTGTAACCGTTGTTACCTTACGCAATCCTATATGCTTAGTATAGGATGCTAGTACATTCATCTGTGGCCCTACATTCTTGTCCGTCTGCCGTGCTATACTATCGGGCCGTGATCACTCGGGAGGTGATCACGGGTATATACTATATACTTATACATGATACATGTGGAGACTAAAGTCGGGTCGGTGATGGAGCACCATGAGTGGATCTTTGAGGCGGAGGCGGCAGGGCAGGTTGAGACCGCCTAGAGAGAGGTGGGCTGGCCTGTTCGGCGTTCGCGGATACTTAACACGCTTAACGAGGTCTTGGTATTTGATCTGAGTTGGCTCTGAGCTTATACGCACTAACCATCTACGGGGAGTAGTTATGGGTATCCGGCGTCGTGGTATCGGCCAAGCACTTCAGACGTCGGCGGCGGGGCGGCGCGCGGATTGGCTGGAGCGCTGTTAGGCTAGGTCTGCTTCGGCGCAGACATAGCGTCTTGAGTGTGCTTCGAGGCGATGGGCCCGGACCCTGCGGCGCTTAGGTTTAGACCGGCGTGTTGGCCTCTCTGTTGTGCCTAGGTGGGGCTGCGGCGTGTTGATCTTCCGCGGCGGGCATGACCCAGAAAGTGTGTCGGCCAAATGGGATCAAGCGTCTTTGGGTAAGATGGTGCACCCTGCAGGAAGTTAATCTATTCGGATAGCCGTGATCTTGATAACAGGGCGACTTGGAGTTGTACCTTGAGCTTATGACAACTAGAACCGGATACTTGATAAAACACACCCTTCCAAGTGCGGATACAACGGTGGTCGCTCTCGCTCGGGGTTATAAGCGGGGATTGCGGGTAGGATTATTGCTATGTGATGTTACTTGGAGGAATTCAGATTGTCCCTCCTACCTGTTGCAAGACAGAGTCGAGCGTAGTCTTCGTTAAGACTAGCTATCCCCTCTTATTACGGCATTCTGCATTCAGTCCACCGATATGGCCCTTTACACATATATCCATGCATATGTAGTGTAGCTCCTTGCTTGCGAGTACTTTGGATGAGTACTCACGGTTGCATTGTTTCCCCTTTCCCCCTACATATACTCGATTGCTGCAATCAGACGATGGAGCCAGAGTCGACGCCACCGCCTCGATGACTACTACTCGGAGGTGCCTACTACTACGTGCAGCCCGGCGGCGACCGGGAGTGACCTAGGAGGATCCCAGGCAGGAGGCCTGCTCCTCTTCGATCTGTATCCCGGTTTGTGCTAGCCATCTTATGGCAACTTGTTTAACTTATATCCGTACTCAGATATTGTTGCTTCCACTGACTCGTCTATGATCGAGCACTTGTATTCGAGCCCTCGAGGCCCTGGCTTGTATTATGATGCTTGTATGACTTATTTTATTTGTAGAGTTGTGTTGTGATATCTTCCGTGAGTCCCTGATCTTGATCGTATACATTTGCGTGCATGATTAGTGTACGGTTGAATCGGGGCGTCACATTATTGACCGCAACTTCTGTATTTATTATCGCCTTCATCGCTGCCCTCCAAAGAGATATTGATGGTATTCGTGAGCCTGTTTCGGTTCTTTACTTTATGGAAACAATATTATCTCTGGTGCTATTATCCCTACTTCTGCGGCGATCGGATTGCACTTTTACCCAATTTGGGAAGCTGCATACATTGATGAGTGGTTATACAATGGTGGTGCAGTAGCGACCAGACCGAATGGATCCGATCTACGTGCTCGATGTCATCCTGGATCGAATGTCTGACACCACACAGTACTTGAAGGATTTATAGCAGAGTAGCAATCACACACTTATTACATCGTTGTCCACAAGGGAACTTATTACAATAATATGGCTTAAGGCCATCTAATAATAACAGCGGAAGGCTTGGAAGATAAGTGAGTCCATCAACTCCATCGGCATCATGAGTATAGAACCACGACCTAACACCTTACTCGTAAATGCGAAAAGTCTGCAGCGTGAAAGTTGCAGCCCAAAACGGGTCACACATGGAATATCTTGGCAATGTAACACATAAGAGCAATGAATGAATAAGCCTATACTACATGCATATATGGCTGGTGGTAAGGCTCTACGGTTACATTTGCATAAAGCTGATTTTTCCCTACATCAAAGGAATAGTTTTTATTTAACTATCATGGTGGTTGTTAAACATTGAGAATGGTTGACAGCATCCTCAATCCCAATTAAAAGGTACTCATCAAATCCCAATAACTTTTATTTAGAAGTAACATGTTGAGATTCACACGATATTCAAGTACTAGATACTCAAAACGTCCATAACCGGGGACACGGCTAATCATGATTAGTTTATACACTCTGCAGAGGTTTATGCACTTTTCCCCACAAGACTCGATCGCCTCCGCTTGGTTCTCGCACTACATGGTGTTTGAGAAGCGGATGGCCGAGACATAGTCTTTCGAAGCGCTAGCACCTTACATGTGGGTAGACCGTACCAACCTACAACCCCTACATCAGCTAGCCTACCCGTAAGAGTTCGCACAACTTAGTCAACTACGCCAGAGCCCATAATTGGCTTGTGGCTGCACACGGAAGTTTCGAGTTTGAATAATCTTATGATCCCTTAGAGCACGGGTGGCGGTCCGAAGAAATCTGAGCAAGTCTGATAGAAACCAGGTGCCTCAATCCACCCAGATGTGTGTTTAGGTTGCCACCTTAGATAAACCATTAATTAACAATCTCACATCTGTCATGGATATTCACTCACCCAATCCACGTCTACTAGCATAGCATGGCATAAACAAGCAAACGTAGAAGTAACTCCCAAGGTTTCATAAGTAAAACAGGTAATAGGTACTACCTCAATCTACTTCCCAAACCCACAATTTAATTTGATCCTAACATGCAAGTGTTTGAGGGTTTGATCTAATGCATAAAAACTGGGTAGTAGAAAAGGTATGATCAAGTGTTACTTGCCTTGCGATGATCCATGAGACCTAGAGATTGAAGTAACAAGCGGCGCACTCACGGGTGATCTAACGCAGACAAACAACAAGCATACAATAAGTACTCATCTAATGCACAGGAAATCTCGAATAAAAGATCTAACCAGAAAGTTCAACTTAAGAACCCTGGTTGCAAAAGAATCAATTCAAATAAACATCGAAAGTCGAAACTCGAGAGAAACGACTCGGTTTTGCAATCTGAAACTAGGTCAAAATTTCACAGTAGCAAAACTCTGTGAAAGTAGGTTAGTCGAACGGCGGTTTCATATTCTGAAACTCAGGCGCTTGAATCACTGATTCCGCTAAGCGAGCGAGAAATAAAACAGATTTGAAAATCGGATCTGAAATCGAATCGAGAAAAATAACGGATTAAATCCGATTAAAAGAAAACGACGAACGGTTTAAATAGCGGACGTTAGTTAGCAGAACTAATCCAACGAACACGTTCATTGAAGCGAGCGGTTCGGTGAGCGTTCGTTAAATAAGAAAACGAAAAAATAAAAACAATCTAGGGTTTTAAAAAAACCGAACATATCTTTTTAAAAAAATCGGATCGGTTTTTAGGGAAAACCGGAATGGCGGGCGGGCGGCGGCTACCTCGGTGGCTCTCGCCGGCGAGGCTCAGCGGGCTCGGCGAGGTCGGCGGGGGTTCGGGGGCGGCGGAGTCGGCGTGCTCGGCGGCGGCGGGGGAACGAGGCGGGCGGAGGCAGCGGCGGCGGGGCTCGGGTTGAGAGGGCGGTGAGGGCGGGTCGAGGTGAGAGAGAGAGGGGGGGGCGATTTATGGGAGGGGGAGAGGCGGCGCTTGGGGGGGGCAAGCAAGGGGGGTGGAGTCGGACTCGGGCGGCGAGGTCGGCGTCTTGTGCGGAGTCCTCTCAGGCGACGCATGAGGGAGAGGGAGGCGGGCTGGGCGGGACCTGGCTGGCTGGGCAGCTGGGCCTTGGCCTAGGGGGCCATGGGTTTTTAAATAAAATTAAACCAAACGAATTAAAAAAACCAAATGAACTCGATTTAAATAAAACAAATTTTCCCGACTCCTAAAATGAGTCGAACAAAATGAACTTTTAAAAAATGGCAAACATGCATAAATTTTTAAAATGCTCATTTTGCCTAAGCAAAATAAATCGTCCAAAACCAAATTTGATTTATTTATAAAATCTTCATTTTTCCTAATTGTTGGGAAAGTCATATTATTCCCTCTCTTAATTTTCATAGGAAAAACTTTATGAAGATAGTTTAAATAAATCAAATGATCCTATTTTCAAATTTTGAGAAAACCCAAATATGAAAATAATGAAACTTCCAACTCTCTCCGAGGGTCCTTGAGTTGCGTGAAATTTCTAGGATCGGAAAATGCGAGAAAAATATGATATGCATGATGACCTAATGTATAACATTCCAAATTGAAAATTTGGGATGTTACAAACCTACCCTTAAGATGAATCTAGCCCTCGAGATTGGGTTAACTAGAAAATAGGTGAGGTGGTCCTTAAGCAAAACTTCCTCTCTTTCCCGGTGGCTTCATCCTCAATGTGGTGGCTCCAATGAACTTTGCAAAACTTGATAACCTTGCTGCGGGTAACTCTGCTGGCATAATCGAGAATCTTAACTGGTTTTCCTCATATGTCAAGTCATCCTTCAACTGAATTGCTTCGGTGGCACTGTGTCTCTTAACGGTACCTCTGCTATCTCGGGTGACATTTCTTCAATCGAGAAACATGGAATACATCATGAACTCTGACAGTCCTTGGCAAATCCAACTTATACGCAACTTCTCCCATGCGTTGCAAAATCTTATATGGTCCAACGAAGCGGGTGCTAACTTTCCTTTCACTCCAAAACGCTTAACTCCTCAAGCGGGATACTCGAGATATACTCTGCCTCCAACTTCATACTCAATCGCTGCGCTTTGAATCGGCATAGCTCTTTTGTGCGGACTGGGCTACCTTGAGCCTGTCTCGGATCAACAACTTTCTGTTCGACTCCTTAATTAAATCTGGTCCAAACAATCGGCGATCTCAGTTTAGTCCCATGACAACGGTGTCCTGCACCTTCTTCCATCTGAGCCTCGAAGGTGCCATCTTTAAGCTGGTTTGGTAGCTGTTATTGTAGGAAAATTCTGCATCTGACAAATTATCATCCCAACTAGATCCATAATCTAGTGCACAAGCTCTCAAACATGTCCTCCAAAATCTGATTGACTCTCTCGGTCTGTCCATCGATGCGTGGGTGGAAAGCTGTCTTGAATTCAATCGGGTTCCCAATGTTTCGTGTAACTGGTTCCAAAATTTGAAGTAAACTGGGTTCCTCTATCCGATACGATGCTCCTCGGAACTCCGTGTAAACACACAATTCTGGTCATATATATCTTTGCCAACTTAGCACTGCTATAGGTAGTCTTGATTGGAATGAAATGAGCTACCTTGGTCAAGCGATCGACTATGGCCCAAATCGAGTCATATCTGAGCGGGTCTTTGGCAAACCTGTGATGAAATCCATGCCTAGTTTATCCCACTTCCATTCGGTATCGGCAACGGTTGTAACAATCCTGCTGGCTTCGATGCTCTGCTTTTACTTTCGACATACGCCGCAAACTGCTACATACTCCATAATATCCTTCTTCATTCCGGTCCACCGAAAATATTCTTCAAATCCAAATACATCTTGGTATTTCTGGGTGAATCGAATAGGGTGAATCATGGGCTTCTTGCAAAATCAACTTCCGATCTCCGGGTCATTGGGCACATAAACACGGTCTTCAAACCATAGGGTATCGTGTTCATCCTCACGAAATCCTTTAGCTTTTCCTTTGCTCATTTTCTCCTTTATAGAGGCAACTTCCTTATCTGCCTTTTGGGCTTCTCTGATTTAGTCCATCAGTGTCGACTGAATCTCCAATGCTGCTACATAGCCTCTAGGAACTATTTCCAACCATAGTTCTCGAAGGTCCTCGGCTAACTCATTGGGTATTCCTCCCATCATTAGGGTATTGGCGTGGCTCTTACGGCTCAATCGTCAGCTCGACATTAGCCTTTCCGGGTGATAATGCAATCTCATATCATAATCCTTGATTAGTTCTAACCATCTCCTTTGTGCGAGATTCAATTCATACGTGTGAAGATGTACTTCAAACTCTTGTGATCCGTATATACTTCACAATGATTTCAAATGAGAAAATGTCTCCACGTCTTCAAGGCATGCACAACGGCTGCTAACTCCAAATCATGAGTGGCATAATTCAACTCATGAGGCTTAAGTTGTCGTGAAGCATACGAAACAACTCTTCCTTCCTGCATAAGCACGGCTCCAAGTCCTCGGCGTGAAGCGCCGCAATACACCTCATAATCCTTAGTACGATCCGCAATATCAAAACTGGTGAGGTAACCAATCTTTTCTTCAACTCCTGAAAACTTGCCTCGCAGTCCTCGGTCCATATGAATTTATTTTCCTTCTTCAACAATTCTGTCATAGGCTTTGCAATTCTTGAGAAATTCTCAATGAATCTTGGTAGTATCCTGCGAGTCCAAGGAAACTCGAATCTCTCCAACTGTCATTGGTGCTTCCCATTTGGTTACGGTCTCAACTTTTGTGGGGTCAACTGCTATCCCTTCTCCGGATATAACATGTCCAGAAATCCAACTTCCTTTAGCCAAAACTCACATTTGCTGAACTTGGCATACAAGCTGGTGTTCCTCGGTTTCTCCAAAACCAATCGCAAATGTTCCTTGTGTTCCTCTTCATTCTTGAGAAAATTAAAATGTCATCAATGAACACCACGAGCGAACTTATCCAAAAACTCCATAAACACTTTGTTCATCAGGTTCATGAAATAGGCTGGTGCGTTAGTCAGTCAAATGACATAACGGTATACTCATCTGATCCATATCTCGTGGTAAACGCTGTCTTGGGTATATCTTGCTCCCGAATCTTCAATCGATGGTACCACGATCGCAAGTCGATCTTAGAAAACACTTTGGCTCCTTGCAAGCGATCAAACAGATCATTTATCATAGGTAGTGGGTACTTGTTCTTGATTGTTACTTCATTCAATCCACGGTAATCAACAACCATTCTCAACGATCCATCCTTCTTCTCCACTAACAATACGGGTGATCCCCAAGGTGAAGAACTTGGGCGAATAAAACCTTTATCCAATAGTTCCTTAATCTGCTTCTTGATTTCCGCCAAATCCTGTGCGGGCATCTGACGGTCGCTTCGATATCGGGCCTGTTCACGGCAACAGCTCGATCAAAAATTCAATGTCTCTATCCGCGGCATTCACGCAACTCTTAGGAAATACATCGGGATAATCCTTCACCACTGGTACTTCTTCTGTACCACTCGATAAGCAATTAACTTGTGCTCTCCTCGGCTCGTGCCGTGACACATACTTAATCCTCCTTCCTTCGGTGTGGTGAGAAAATTGACCTTGTGGTACAATCTATGTTTCCTCCATACTTTGATAACCAATCCATTCCTAATATCACATCCAATCCTTGGGATTCCGAACTATTAGGTGCGAGGGAAAACATAGTGTCCAATCCTTAGTGGCGGTCGATCACACCATTTACTAGCCATGTACTCTGCTCGGGTGAGGTTACTAGCATGGGTGACCTAAGGGCTTGGGTCGGTAATTTGTACTTATCCACAAATCCCTTGATATGTATGAATGCGATGCACCAAGATCGAAAAGAACAACTGCGATAGATGACTTAACCAAAAACTTACCGATTCTTGCATCGGGCTGATCTTCAACCTCCTCCACATCAATGTGGTTCACGTCCCCTGTTGAAAGGGTTTGGCTTCTTTCGAGCTTCCATTGCCATTTCCATTTCGCCTACGGATATCATTTGCATAGTGCCCGTCTTGCGGCACTTAAAGCAAGTAATGTGACTCAGGTCTACCTTGGATGGTGTTGACGGGTTGGTGCGGTTCTGTCCATTGCTTCCTCCATTCCCGTTCCCATTCTTGGTGCCATTATGGTTATCTGAATTACCTCCTCCATGGGTATGCTGAAACTGAATTCCTGATTTAGGGGTATAACGAGGCTTGCTGGGATCGAGTTATACTTCCCTTGTCCATACTTCCGCTTGCAGTTCTCAATTCTTGCTGCTTTCCTTCAATCATGAGAGCTCGGTCTACTAACTCCTGGTAGTTGTTGAAACTTGCTACCATCAACGGCATCTGAACTCATCATTCAGTCCTTCTAGAAACTTCTCTTGTTTAGCTGCATACAGTAACGTCATCCGGGACATAACGTGCTAATTTGCTAAAATCATCCACGATCGCCAACAGTCCTTCCTCCTTGGCGTAAGTTGCGAAACTCACGCTTCTTCATGGCCATGGCTCCTGCTGAAACATGGGCGGTCTGAAAAGCTTCTTGAAACTGGTCCCATGTGGCGGTGTCTCTGGGTAAGTGGCTGTGAAATTCTCCCACCATGCTGCTGCGGGTCCTTCAAGCTGGTGTGCTGCAAACTTCACTCTTTCACCATCTGTGCATCCTCAAGTGGTCAGCTCCTTCCTATCTTGCGGAGCAGGTCATCTGCCACAATCGGCTCGGTGCTCTTGGAATACACGGCGGGTTCAGTCTAAGGAAGCGAGTCGATGATCCGCAGGTGGTGGTGGTGGCGGTGGGTTGTTGTTGTTGTTGTTCTGCACCAATGTTTGAATCAGGGTGTTCTGCTGCTGAATCAATTGGGTGATCTCTGGCGGGAAAACAAACCCGGGGTCGCGTCTCGGAGGCATCTGATGGGTTTAGAAGAGGAGAGAAATGTAGAATAGAATGAGGTCTAAGGGAATCACTACCCAAATGCACATGAGCAAAAACACACAAAATCACTTCATTCAATCAAACAAGGGCTTACAACGATCTAACTATCGCAAAAGTGGGGGACTTCTACTAATTTGAACCGGTGGAAGACTCCATGATGTCTGCTCGACTTCGTCTTCAAAGTCGGGTTCACTTGGATCCGAATCGGTGTCGTCGATGTTAATGTAGTCGCTTGGGTATTCGACATCTGGTCTTCATTCCTGGCGCCAACTTCTTCTTGAGTTCTTGATCTCGTACTTAAGATCGTTATTGTGTCTTGCTAGAGCTACGATCTCGTCCATGTAGTCCTTGCGTGTAATCTTTAGTTCTTCTTCCGGTTCGATGATCCTTCCTTTGTCTTCTCGCAACTCCAACATGTCATTGCACATTTGGTTCTCTGGCGTCGAATGTGCTGATTTAACTCTGGATGAACGCTGCAATGGACCTATCCTTCTTGGTGTTGACGACGTCCCAGCTTGTCATCTCGGCGTCCGCAAATCTGGTAGATGGTGTCCTTAAGGTCTTCTTGATAAACTTCTCCAATGCGTCCCATGGTAATGTGAGCTGCCATGCTCTTTCCTGGACTCCAAGTTGGTGCTTGAAAACACTATCTATAGGCTTGGTGATTAGGGCGAATGTCCTTCTGGAGCGTGAGCATGAATCTTCCAGCGCTCCTCTTGAGCAGAGTGGCGTTGAAAGTTCGGTGAAGCTTGGTAGTCAATGTTCGGTACTTAGTAACTTCCTTCAAGTGAAATCCAAAAGGTGTGCCTTCATCCGGTTGGGTGTACTTGATCTTCGCGTCTGTCATCCTAAAGAGAGTAGAAAAGATGAGGAGTTAGAAAATGGGAGAGAGTAGTGATCTATGGCTTTAACTTAGTGGTCGTGTCCTACGATCAGCGTGTGCTCGATACCATTCTCTGTGAGCGACCAGACCGAATGGATCGATCTCGTGCTCGATGTCATCCTGGATCGATGTCCGACACCACACAAGCTTGAAGGATTTATAGCAGAGTAGCAATCACACACTTATTACATCGTTGTCCACAAGGGAACTTATTACAATAATATGGCTTAAGGCCATCTAATAATAACAGCGAAGGCTTGGAAGATAAGTGAGTCCATCAACTCCATCGGCATCACCGAGTATAGAACCACGACCTAACACCTTACTGTCGTAAAAAAGAAAAGTGCAAGCGTGAAAGTTGCAGCCAAAACGGTCACACATGGAATATCTGGCAATGTAACACATAAGAGCAATGAATGAATAAGCCTATACTACATGCATATATGGCTGGTGGTAAGGCTCTACGGTTACATTTGCATAAAGCTGATTTTTTCCCTACATCAAAGGAATAGTTTTTATTTAACTATCATGGTGGTTGTTAAACATTGAGAATGGTTGACAGCATCCTCAATCCCAATTAAAAGGTACTCATCAAATCCCAATAACTTTTATTTAGAAGTAACATGTTGAGATTCACACGATATTCAAGTACTAGATACTCAAAACATCCATAACCGGGGACACGGCTAATCATGATTAGTTTATACACTCTTCAGAGGTTTGCGCACTTTTCCCCACAAGACTCGATCGCCTCCGCTTGGTTCTCGCACTACATGGTGTTTGAGAAGCGGATGACCGAGACATAGTCTTTCGAAGCGCTAGCATCTTACATGTGGGTAGACCGTACCAACCTACAACCCCTACATCAGCTAGCCTACCCGTAAGAGTTCGCACAACTTAGTCAACTACGCCAGAGCCCATAATTGGCTTGTGGCTGCACATGGAAGTTTCCAGTTTGAATAATCTTATGATCCCTTAGAGCACAGGTGGCGGTCCGAAGAAATACAGCAAGTCTGATAGAAACCAGGTGCCTCAATCCACCCAGATGTGTGTTTAGGTTGCCACCTTAGATAAACCATTAATTAACAATCTCACATCTGTCATGGATATTCACTCACCCAATCCACGTCTACTAGCATAGCATGGCATAAACAAGCAAGCGAGAAGTAACTCCCAAGGTTTCATAAGTAAAACAGTAATAGGTACTACCTCAATCTACTTCCCAAACCCACAATTTAATTTGATCCTAACATGCAAGTGTTTGAGGTTTGATCTAATGCATAAAAACTGGGTAGTAGAAAAGGTATGATCAAGTGTTACTTGCCTTGCGATGATCCATGAGACCTAGAGATTCAAGTAACAAGCGGCGCACTCGGGTGATCTAACGCAGACAAACAACAAGCATACAATAAGTACTCATCTAATGCAGGAAATCTCGAATAAAAGATCTAACCAGAAAGTTCAACTTAAGAACCCTGGTTGCAAAAGAATCAATTCAAATAAACATCGAAAGTCGAAACTCGAGAGAGAACGACTCGGTTTTGCAATCTGAAACTAGGTCAAAATTTCACAGTAGCAAAACTCTGTGAAAGTAGGTTAGTCGAACGGCGGTTTCATTTGAAACTCGTAGCGCTTGAATCACTGATTCGATAAGCGGCGAGAAATAAAACAGATTTGAAAATGGGATCGAAATCGAATCAGAAAAATAACGGATTAAATCCGATTAAAAGAAAACGACGAACGGTTTAAATAGCGGACGTTCGTTAGCAGAACTAATCCAACGAACACGTTCATTGAAACGAGCGGTTCGGTGAGCGTTGTTAAATAAGAAAACCGAAAAAATAAAACCAATCTAGGGTTTTAAAAAAACCGAACATATCTTTTTTAAAAAACCGGATCGGTTTTAGGGAAAACCGAATGGCGGGCGGGCGGCGGCTACCTCGGTGGCTCGCCGCGAGGCTCGCGGGCTCCGGCGGCGGGGTCCGTGGGGGTTCGAGGGGCGGAGTCGGCGGCGTGCTCGGCGACAGGCGGAAACACGGCGGCGGAGAACGGCGGCGGCGGGGTTCGGCTTGGCGCGGGTGAGGGCGGGCGGCGGCGGGTCGAGGTGAGGGAGAGAGGGGGCGGCGCGATTTATGGGGGGAGAGGCGGCGCTTGGGGAGGGGCAAGGGGGCGGGGTGGAGTCGGACTCGGGCGGCGGGGGTCGGCGGCGGCGGAGTCCGCGGGCGGGCGACGCAGCGAGGAGAGGGAGGCGGGGCGGGCCGGGGCTGGCTGGCTGGGCCGGCTGGGCCTTGGCCTAGGGGCCTAGAAGCGTGGTTTTTTATTTAAATAAAATTAAACCAAACGAATTAAAAAAACCAAATGAACTCCGATTTAAATAAAACAAATTTTCCCGACTCCTAAAATGAGTCGAACAAAAGAACTTTTAAAAAATGGCAAACATGCATAAATTTTAAAATGCTCATTTTGCCTAAGCAAAATAAATCTTCCAAAACCAAATTTGATTTATTTATAAAATCTTCATTTTTCCTAATTGTTGGGAAAGTCATATTATTCCCTCTCTTAATTTTCATAGGAAAAACTTTATGAAGATAGTTTAAATAAATCCAAATGATCCTATTTTCAAATTTTGAGAAAACCCAAATATGAAAATAATGAAACTTCCAACTCTCTCCGAGGGTCCTTGAGTTGCGTGAAATTTCTAGGATCGGAAAAATGCGAGAAAATATGATATGCATGATGACCTAATGTATAACATTCCAAATTGAAAATTTGGGATGTTACATGGTCCTTATGAGCTAATTGTTCTACACTTCTTACTTGGTGTAGCTTGTTATATGGGTCGTGAGTGGGAACTTAGTTTCCGTGCTGGTATCGTCCTTGGATTGATGTTGCATATTCAGCTCTGTTGCAGCTGCTCTTGCTGTTTTCTTGATTTACCCTATTGGTCAAGGAAGCTTTTACGATGGTATGCCTTTAGGAATCTCTCGGTACTTTCAACTTTATGATTGTATTCCAGGCAGAGCACAACATCCTTATGCATCCATTCCACATGTTAGGTGTAGTGGTGTATTCGGCGGTTCCTATTCAGTGCTATGCATGGTTCCTTGGTAACCTCTAGTTTGATCGGAAACTACTGAAAATGAATCTGCTAATGAGGGTTACAAATTTGGTCAAGAGGAAGAAACTTATAATCTGTGGCTGCTCATGGTTATTTTGGCGATTAATCTTCCAATATGCTAGTTTCAACAACTCTCGTTCTTTACACTTCTTCTTGGCTGCTTGGCCTGTAGTAGGAATCTGGTTCACTGCTTTAGGTATTAGTACTATGGCTTTCAACCTAAATGGTTTCAATTTCAACCAATCTGTAGTTGATAGTCAAGGTCGCGTTATTAATACTTGGGCTGATATCATCAACCGTGCTAACCTTGGTATGGAAGTAATGCACGAACGTAATGCTCACAACTTCCCTCTAGACTTAGCTGCTGTTGAAGTTCCATCTATTAATGGATAAGGTTTTTCTGCTAACATATAAGAATTTTTGAAGAAAGAAAAGAGAAATACCCAATATCTTATTCTAGCAAGATATTGGGTATTTCTATCTTTATTTTGAATCTTTTTTTCTTCTTAATCTTTCTATTCAGAATTCAGTTAACATTTAGATTTAGTATCCTTTCTTGCATTTTCATAACTCGTGAAATGCCGAGTAGGCACGAATTCCCCCAATTTGCGACCTACCATAGGATTTGTTATGTAAATAGGTATATGTTCCTTTCCATTATGAATCGCGATTGTATGGCCAACCATTGTGGGTAGAATGCTAGATGCCCGGACCACGTTACTATTGTTTCTTTCTCCTCCTTCATATTGACCTTTTCTATCTTTGCCAATAAATGATGAGCTACAAAAGGATTCGTTTTTTTCGTGTCACAGCTGATTACTCCTTTTTTCCTTTTTAAAGAGTGGCATTCTATGTCCAATATCTCGATCAAGTACGGAGGTCGAATAAATAGAATAATGATCAATGGAAAAAGAAAAAATCCTTTAGCTGGATAAGGGCGGATGTAGCCAAGTGGATCAAGGCGGTGGATTGTGAATCCACCATGCGCTGGTTCAATTCGTCGTTAGCCCATCGCATTATTGCAAATTCCAAAAATGCAATTTTCCATATTCCTAGTTATTTGGTTATTCTATTAATTGAGTACTGTCCAATAGTATAGTTCCTCTGAAATACTCCAACCACCCCACTAATCCGTTATTCCTAAACGAGTCATGAAGGAATTACGAACATACCTTGTCTCCACATTGGATCCGAACAGGATCGGAGGGATCAAAACTGCTAATTCGTATAAAGCCATTGAGCCAGCCCAACAGAAACTAGAGCTCATGCATTATATGCACCGCTAGCAATCGACCGGATCATTCAATACGACAAGATGAACACGATACCAAGGCAAACCCATGGAAATACCCTTTAGCAAAGAAAAATAGACACGATGTCGCTTTATTTTATCGCATTGAAAAAGACTATCCATATCCTATGTACCTAACCCTTCTAGGGATTACGTGTCGAAAGCGCAAATATTTATTTCATTCCATTAAAAATAAGAAGCCAATTCTGTTCATAAGAAGAAAGAGAAGCAGATCTATTCTATACTCGATAAGTGCCAATATGCAATGGGTAACTTGGCCAATTTGGAAAAAACGAAGAATAGATCGCTACCCTCTTTGTTTAGCATTGAATCACCCATTCCTTTTTCTTTATTCAATCTGTCTTACATTCCTTATATGTATAACCTTTCAATCTACCTATTAATAGAATCTATAGTATTCATATAGAATAAGAATAAAAATTAAGACAATAAACTGCGGATTCTTTCTTTCATTTCCATTCTTACGTTTCCATATTAAAGTGTGGTTTTCTTACTTAAATTTAATAATATTAATCTAATATGCCCATTGGTGTTCCAAAACTACCTTACCGGATTCACGGAGATGAAGAAGCGACTTGGGTTGACTTATACAATGTTATGTATCGAGAAAGGACACTTTTTTAGGTCAAGAGATTCGCCTGCGAGATCACGAATCATATTACAGGTCTCATGGTATATCTGAGTATAGAAGATGGAATTTGTGATATTTTTTGTTTATAAACTCCCAAAGGGTGGCTAATCTCAGAATGGCTATTTTGATACGATGCAAACGGTGACACCAGATATATATACAATATGCCTCGGAATAGCCGCCTCCATGGCGCCCTTCATTCTTCTTGGAGGAGAACCCACCAAGCGTATAGCATTCCCTCACGCGAGGATTATGCTTCACCAACCTGCTAGTGCTTATTATCGGGCAAGGACACCAGAATTTTTACTAGAAGTAGAAGAGTTACACAAAGTTTGCGAAATGATCACAAGGGTTTATGCAGTAAGAACAGGCAAGCCTTTTTGGGTTGTATCCGAAGACATGGAAAGGGATGTTTTTATGTCAGCAGACGAAGCCAAAGCTTATGGACTTGTCGATATTGTAGGGGATGAAATGATTGACAAGCACTGCGATACTGATCCAGTGTGGTTTCTAGAAATGTTTAAGGATTGGTAGTGTCCGGAATTTATGGTTTCCTTTGGTGCAAATCCAATTATCTAAATTGGAAATAAGAAGCAATTCTCCCATTGGTAGCAAATAGTTATCCATTAAGCGGAGGAAATAGTAATAAAAATAAAAGGCTTATGCTCCTTTATCTTAAAAGAACGGACTAACGAGGTCAGCTACTTAGCCAACTTTCATAATTAAATACCGTCCTTTGTATGGATAACTCTTATTGTGAAAAGAGCTATTTACTCTATAATGGATAGGTAGAGCCAAAGAATGTGGACTATACAAGTTCGCAATACCTTTTGATGAAAGAAAGGGCTCCGTGTATAGAGAGGGCCTCACCGTTTAAAGGGAACCATAGAAACGATGGAACCCACTATTTTTTTTAGTATTATTAGAATGAATTTGTTATTTCGTATAGAAATAACTGAACGGAGTGGAATAAAAAATCGTGGTTGGGAAGGTTACTATAGCAAAAGCCATTGGAATTAATATTTTATATATCGGAATAATTAGTTTTGTTATTAATGAGAAAAAGGGTGGCTAAAAGAAGAGAAATCATTAGTTATTCATTAAGGTTAATTTGATTCAATGACCAGAGTTCCGCGAGGATATATAGCCCGGAGACGACGAACAAAAATGCGTTCATTTGCCTCAAACTTTAGAGGGGCTCATTTAAGACTTAATCGAATGATTACCCAACAGGTAAAAAGAGCTTTTGTTTCCTCTCATCGAGATAGAGGTAGGCAAAAGAGGATTTTAAATCGTTTGTGGATCACTCGGATAAACGCAGCAACGCGGGTATATAAAGTATTCGATAGTTATAGTAAATTAATACACAACCTGTACAAGAAGAAATTGATTCTTAATCGTAAAATGCTTGCACAAGTAGCTGTATCAA
Source organism: Aegilops longissima (assembly GCA_021605205.1). Classification (NCBI taxonomy): domain Eukaryota; kingdom Viridiplantae; phylum Streptophyta; class Magnoliopsida; order Poales; family Poaceae; genus Aegilops; species Aegilops longissima. The sequence goes on from JAHIAM010000462.1 coordinate 51,993, forward strand.
ATCCAAATAATCTTTACGATTTCCAGTAAAATAAAGATCATCAATTAAAGGTATAAATAAAGTAATATACTGGAATAATAAAGAAGAATTCCGGAGAGGAACTCCGGAAGATACAATAAATTAAGATTAAGTGGTAGGAATCAACGAGCTGGATTACTTTCTTTATAATATATATAGGTCTGGCCCTTTCAATTGAATAAAACATCAACAATCGGAACTTAAGTTCGGTTGTTGTTTCTTAAATTTTGGTTGTTGTTTCTTAAGTTTCGATTGGAATTGTACTTTTTGCTAAGCGAGGAATATGTCTATTTTTTCTGGGTCTAGAACCTGTAATTATTGAAATTGACTGGGCTTGAAATTGCTTTTCGTTCTCATAGTTACTTAAACGGTAAGAAAGATAAAATACGAGCCTGTTTTATAGCAAGAGTAATTAATCGTTGTTGTTTCAAGGTTAATCTATTTATTCGTCTCGATAATATTTTTCCTTGTTCACTAATAAATCTATTAATTAAACTCATGTTTCTATAATCAATTCGATCTCCGGCCAATCCGGGACGCCTCTGAAAAGGTTGTTTAGATTCTGAAAAGTTTGCTTGAATTCTGAAAAGTTTGCTTGGATTCTGAAAGGGTTGCTTGGATTTATTAAAAGTTTGCTTGGATTTACTAAAGGGTTGCTTAGATTTAAGAAAAGGTTGTTTAGATGTATACATGATTTATTCCTTATTTAAAATTTGAAATTTTGAAAATTCACTTCTTTATTTTATTAATTTAGGATCCGGAAGAAGTAGTTTTCTTTGATCCATATCTTATTTGATTCATATTATAGTATATGAATACCCTCTATACATATGAAATAATATCTACCGGAAATCAGATGAGTTGATTTGTATTTTGTATTCTATACTATGTTTTCTTTATATATTAAATATGAAGTTCTTACTCTTTACGTTGTTTGGAAAGATCGAACACACGATGTTCCTATTTTTTATTTCGTGATGAGTCGTATGCTTGCGACAATAACGACAAAATTTTTAATTCTAATTGTCCGGTGTATTGTGGCGATTCTTTTGAGTACTATATCTAGAAATCCCGTCGATTCCTCATTGGCACCTTTTAGAACACAACTGATGCATTCCAAAATAACTCTGATTCTAACATCTTTTCCCTTGGCCATGAACCTCCTTTTCTTTTTGGATTGACTTAACTTAATTCTTCTACTTATTCTTTTATTCTTCTATTTTGAATCCAAGAAGAAGAATAAAATTCATTAGAATAATTTTTTATTCTTAAATTAAGTAATAAAATAGAGAAATAATTAAAGAATACAATCCTTGTCGAATTAGCAAAGATTTTGGTTCAAATCCTTTCATTTAATTAGCCAGCCCGCCTTTTCTATGCTCGATTTCTGAGGCCTTATTTAGCTTGGGTACCCTTTAAATTGAATTTCTATTTTCAAAAATGGGGTTTACAAAATTTTAATGACTCGAGGTTCAACCCAATCCATCTTTTCTTTCTTTTTCCTTCCGATACTAAAAAAGATTGAAAAGGATCAAATTTTGTCATATCACGAAGAAATCTATCCCTCCATAGCAATAACTAGAATTAAAAAAAGGGAATGACAAAGCATCGGGAATAAACGATTAATTTCTATCAATAAACCTGCTAAAGCACCAAACCATAGAGTACTTAGCACGGTGCTACAGAGAGATATGTTTTATATCCCGCATTGAAAATCCTCCTTCCTTGTTGGAATACATATATGATCATAAACTCTTGCCCAAGATTGTTATGCTATATATAAAATGAACCATATCGATTTAAATTTTCCTATCCCTAAAAAGAAAAAGATGACCCCTTCTTCCTATATATTACCAAGGAAAAGTAATCCTTCTTTTATAGGCTAAATTATATTGGATTTTATATGTATATAATTCCTTAATTATATGAGACCAAAAGAAGAAATGACACGAGGGTTCTATATATAGATAGAGAAAGAAAGAAGAAGAAAATAGAAAGAAGAAGAAAATTATGATGTGGAAAGAAGACAGGAATTGTGTACAATGGCATTGTACAACAATTTAATTTGGAAAAGGGATGTAGCGCAGCTTGGTAGCGCGTTTGTTTTGGGTACAAAATGTCACAGGTTCAAATCTGTCATCCCTACCTATTACTTCTTTCTTCTTTATAGGCAGAGCGACGAGATCAATTAAAGTAAAGTGGGTATAACTTGAATTTGTGGAGACTATACGACGTGAGATACATTAGGAATAGAAAAGATTTTCTTTTGAATGAATGAAAGCGCTCTTAGTTCAGTTCGTAGAACGCGGGTCTCCAAAACCCGATGTCGAGGTTCAAATCCTACAGAGCGTGATTCCATCTATTTTATGTCAAGCGAGTAAAATAACTTAACAAAATTGAATTGTAACTCAATTTCAAATTGACCTCCTCGCACTGAGAGGAGGTCAATCAAAAAATGACTCAATCAAAGATCCAACTGATCCCCACGCTTTGTATTGCAAATACGATCACGAATAATCCCGCTAAAGTAATAGGAATTAGGCCTAAGATGATTCCAAATAGAAAACTTCAATCATTTCGATTTGTTCGAGGATAAAAAAAAGGTACGATCTATCCTAAATAGTACTCTAAATTATCCACGAATCTCAATGACCAAGAAAAGAATTCCTAATTAGTCCGGAAAAGAGTCGAGAATGCCAGGAATCCCAAAGAAAGATTTTTCTTTTCTGAATTATAATTATTCAGTCAATTCAAATAAGGCGATCTTGTTCAAGCCAATAAATAGAGCTGGGGTTATAGTTAAAGCAGCCAGTAGAAAACCAAAATAACTAGTTAAAGTAAGCATGAAAGAGTTAAATTCCATTTTTTTACTACACTACATATGTTGGTAAAGCATTTCCCTAAGTTATGGAAAATTCATAATTCATCAGTTATTTTAGATAATACTAAAAACAAGATAGAGTAAGATACATAAGTGTAAAAGAAAGTGG
>JAHIAM010000462.1:67500-75537 GCA_021605205.1 Aegilops longissima
GGTGAAATAGACATGTCTGTGAAGATGCGGACTACCTGCACCTGGACAGAAAGACCCTATGAAGCTTTACTGTTCCCAGGATTGGCTTTGGGCCTTTCTGCGCAGCTTAGGTGGAAGCGAAGAAGGCCCCTTCCGGGGGCCCGAGCCATCGATGAGATACCACTGGAAGAGCTCGGATTCTAACCTTGTGTCGGACCAGCGGGCCAAGGGACAGTCTCAGGTAGACAGTTTCTATGGGCGTAGGCCTCCCAAAAGGTAACGGAGGCGCAAAGGTTTCCTCGGGCCAGACGGACATTGGTCCTCGAGTGCAAAGGCAGAAGGGAGCTTGACTGCAAGACTAGCGGGTGTACCCGCACATTAGCGCGGCTAGATCTTTATTATTTACTATTTATGGATTTTTAACAACCATTTGTTGGCATTTGAGTATTGGTTTTTCTGCATGGTGAAACCAACGTAGTATACCATAAAATGTTGATTAATTGCATGCCACTAAAAGTTGGCTCAACAATTATGGGCCTTAGGCTGTGTTATAATAATTGCAAATTTAAAATTTATATATGAAGTTTTTAAAAGAAAAGCACATGCATTGAGGGGCTACTTCGGTGTGGGTTACATTGGTATGTTTAACTAATGTAACCCACACCGAAGTAGCCCCTCAATGCATAGAAACCATCAATATGCATTAAGTAGGGGATGATATTCTCCAAAACCGACAGATTTCAACAATAACCAATAGGCGTGCAATCTTCGATTTCAACAGTAACCGTCAACACGTTGTTTAAATATTGTATTTCATTGCATTATGTAGGGGTTGATATTCTCCTGAACGGGCAGATTTCAACAGTAACCATCACTATGAAACAATTATAGTTGCGGACTTGGGTCGCATGCTTTTCTTCTGCTGACCCATTTGTTTTCAGCCTTCAACAAAACAAACCTTATTTTATGGTATTACTCTCTTTGATACTCCAAACTCACGTGTCATTTTAGTAGGTGGGCGCTGACAATGGTTTGGATACACTTGCAGCAAGGTGGAGTTCATCTTATAAAAACCGTTGATGAATTATTATGTGTGATGTAAGCATGGTAGTGTAACTACCATGTTTATCGGACATTACTGAGCAGCAGGTCTTCTAGGGTTTTTTCCTTCGATTATCGTATATGCCTGGTTGCCAACATTGACGTTGCTTGGGAACCTCTGATTTGATCAAGCATCTCCTGGTATTTATGCATCAATATCATCCCCTACTTAATCCTCATGTTTTTTGTCCATTTCTTGCGTGGTTCCTCTCCTACCAGCATGTCAGAAACATGTAGCTTTACCGGATTAAGGGTGATATTCTCATGGAATGGCATGTCTCATCAGTAACCATCACCATAAAACAATTGTAGTGTAGTCTCGGGTCACTTAATTTTCTTGTGTTTATACGGAAAAATGTGTTCAATCAGTACATCAAACCGTATTTTATGATATTACTTTATTTGATTCTCTAAATCCTAACTCCCATGTCACTGAAGTAGGTGTGCGGCGACTATGGTTTGGGTACACTGGTAGCAAGGTGATGTAAGCATGGTAGGGTAACCATGATGTTTATTGGCCATACTAAGCAACATCCCTTCTATTCTTTTTTTGCTATATAATTGTGTGTCACTACTTCCTTTCCATATGATTTCGTATTGTCAGTTTCTGAACACATTGTTGATCTTTGGGCTCGTATTTCTCCGATGGTATTTATTGATATTGTAGCAAGCGTCTTCGGGTATTTATATCTGGTGGTCCACATTAATGTTGCTTGGGAACCTTGATCGCGCGTCACTGGTATTCATGTGTCATCACCAATCTTTTGTAGGAAATCCCTCCCTCCTCAATCATCATCTTTTGGTCCTGTTTTTGGATGGTTCCTCTTCTACCATTGCATCCAATTCATCCAACATGTCGAAATAGATAGCTTTGCCCGATTAAGATCTCTATGTGGAAGCTATTAAAGGAAGGAAAAAAGTGCTTCTATAATTCACAGATATGTTGATATTGCAAACTAGACTGTTTGCAAGTGTGTACATATTCATCCTCAAACACGTGTAATTTGGTTTGAAAAGAATGTTTCTTATGACTGAAAAGGTTAATAATGTTTTAGAAAACAATTCGCGATCAAGAAATTTAAAGCACACAAAACACGAGCGTGTGCAACTGTACATGACGAAGAAAATTGAACAGTTTTGACTTGTAAAAGTATATTATTATTACCTGGGGCTCGCCCATCATTTAACATGTTTTCACTAATGAGTACCAGGAAAATGGCAATGTAACCTGACTTGCAAAACAAATCATGCCGATCGCCACACATGGTGCATGCTGCAATACTACATAAACCGTTTCTTGCTCCTTAATCATTCTTGTGAGGTCTGTCGCGGATGCTTTTCACCTCAGCTTGCACTCCTTGCTGACGGAACCGCTCCCACTTGAGGCGTGGCGGCCGCGGTTGTTACTCGCGGTGCCCGTCGCCGCATACTGCTCCTCCAGCGCACCATGCATGGGAGTCGGCCACTACTGTAGTCATCTTGCTCTGCTGCAATTGCACGGTGAATGACCCCTCCTTGCTTACCCATGGCCTCATGCGAGCGCACTTGTTCCTATCCTGATCTTCGCCTTCTCACGCTGCTCTTTCCCAATGCTGCTTGGGGTATCTATTGTTGTGGCTCTCGAAGTGATTGCTCATCGAGCTGGTAGTGCCGACAGTCCCATTAGAGCGGTGGTGTTGCCGCCCGCAGGAGCTTCTTGGGTTCGTGTCCGGGATGCCGATCTTGTTCTTCGTCTTTATGAAGATGACATCTTTCGACATTATGCTTGTGTAATCGTGATCACGCTTTGCGGACTTCTAACGGTCTACTCATGGGTCAGTGTATATATTCTGATCACCATCACTGTACATCAATTTCTTTAAAAAAAATATTTGAGTTTGAATTTGAATTCTAAAAAATTGAGATATTTTATTTTCCTACATTTTGGAGAATAAATAAGTAAATAATATATATTTATATAAATGTATTCCTCAGAAATATACCTCGTTAGCGATGTTCATCATATCGTTAATTTGTCATTTGGAGATAGTAAAGTATACACTTGTATTTCATTCAAAACCGTGGCAAAATATGAAATTTTCAAAAAACCAATTGGGATTTTTTATATTTCCTGCTGCAAATATACACTTGGATCTCTGTTAGTTGATAATATTTAGAAGAAAAGGAATTATATGTCAAGAAAAAAAAACGCACTTATCCTAGAAATTTGCAATGGCCAGAGCAATTTTTATTTTTTTGCCTTTCATGATACCCGGACTTTCTAATTACGTAGTCACCTCAATGTTGAATCGGATTTGGCTACCTCTTTTTTAGTTGCACCGGTTGGCTATCTATCTGTGCCCATTGACGTCTTTTTTTTTACCATCTCCAACACGTGACAGGTTAGCTACAATGGCACCTCCCAATTGTGTGTAATGTTCCATTAGTGTTTCTTTAGGAACGTGTCCTAGAGTTGTACGTGTCCGTCAGAGTTCTTTTTTCATGGAACATGTCCTAGATTTTTTTTAACCATGTTCTAGAGTTATTCAGGCACTTCGTATGTGTTGGTCCAACAGATATACTTTAGGTACGTTACGTAATATTTTTAAATCTCGGCCGTAAATATTATAGATCAATGGTGTATATTATTTTAGCGTATGTGGAAGAACGTGGTGGCTTATTTGGCTTCTGTATTATGTATATAATAGATAGATTAAAATTATAAGTTGAAGCAAAAGAAGCAGAAATCATGCTTAATTACGAAATAAGACTTGTCGTTGTGACTTACTGTATCCACTTTGAAGTTCTCGTCCAGCTTGATGGTGAAGCGCATATCATCAACTAGGAAATGTCTGTCGCACAGGCCGCGCTCGCCTTCGCAGTATTCACATATACCAAAATCCTTTTCGTCATCAGACATTTCCTATGTTCATAGTTGGAACATTAATTGAAAATCGATCGAAGGAAACAACTAGTAAACTCAACACACATCCGGGGAACTCGATATTTCCTACATATTCTAGCACAAGTCATGCTTAAATTCACGAAAAAATCCGGCATGACCTTTGCTAAAATAGGACATATCGAGCGCCTAAAATTTGCTGGAACAGAAATGAATCAACACTCCAGCAAAACATAGGCCACTCAGATTTTCCCAGCAATACAAAGATGTTCATACACATACAATGATGCTTAAACTTGCAATTCCATCCGGATCAGTTATCATAAGCATTCGCACATGAGCTCACTGACTAAATACCCTAGTTCTACTCTATTCAACACACCGAGGAGTGGATAAAGAGGAGGTGGACTTTTAGCTCACTGACTCGAGTATAGAGGAAGTAGAGGTACACTAGTAGAAAAAGGGCCTATAGTCCCGGTTGGTGAGGGCCTTTAGTCGGTTCATGAACCGGGACTAAAGGGTCGGTACTAATGCCCTGACCCTTTAGTCGGTTCAATCCAGAACCGGAACAGATGGGCCTCCACGTGGCCTGTCCGCTGAGCCCAGAGCAGGAGGGCCTTTGGTCCCGGTTGGTGGCACCAACCGGGACCAATAAACATCCAGCGTCAACATTTCTATGGTTGGGGTTTTGTTTTTTAAAGGGGGGTTTGGAGGGTTTTGGGGGTTAATTTAGGTGTTTCATATATTGTGCTATAGCTAGCTAATTAATAGAGAGAAGTGTCCTCTCTTTTGTCCGTGCTTGGTCGACGCCACGTACCATACATACGATATAGAGGACTAGCTAGACACGCTAGCTAGCTAGTAAGCAAACAGAAGATCGTCATGAACATATATGCATACAGAGAGAAGTGATATCGACCACCTCACCTTCTCCGAGAGATTGGTTGAACAACAAGTTCTCGTATATCTATCCGACACTACCGGCTACATATATACAATAATTATCTTTTACAAATATATAATCTCCTAACATACGGACGCGTGGTCCACATAGTATTCTCCGTCTTCAGCGATCACGTGGTCAAGAAAGAATGCCGCCAATTCCTCTTGAATTGCTCGCATGCGATCTGGTGCTAGGAGTTCATCCCGCATCCGAAACATCTAATTTTAAGAAGGGGGTCAATACATATATATATATATATATGAATGAATGAAACTCAACACAAATGATGATAAAAAAATAAAATTGTGAATATTGTTATTTCCGCACTTCATATTGTTTGTCGGAGTAGCCCCGCTCACAGGTCGTGTGGCGGATGGACTCGCAAATGTAGTATCCACAGAAATCATTCCCTTGTTCCTGCCACAACCACTTTACAAGAAATAGAGGTCAATCAAACTGATAATTAGCAAGCATGCTAAATGGTATTGATGAAACTAGCGCTTGAATCACTAGGAGATCGTGGAATATGCTACTATATAGTACTTACTTTGGTGCCTAAATTGCAGCTTCTTGGTAGTCCCGGACCTTTTTTGGTGAATTTTCTTCAAGCCCTGCCATACAAAGAAAACAATTACTTGATATCAGAAATGAACAAAGTTGCTGATATGGTGGATAATGATCGATTTAACTTACTTCTCGAGCATTTCAGTCATGTCTGCATACTCCTTGGGATCTTTTAAGCTTGGAGTCTAAGACAGTTACTACTCCCTTCTCAAGCTTAATCTCTAGGAGAATATAGTGATAGCTGGGCACACATGCATAACTCATCAATATTACATTACTATAACCTGGACTAATAAGGAAACCGAATATGCCACAAGACAGTAACACTCACTTGAAGTTGTAAGGAAAGAGTATTATATCTTTGTGTTCATTTATTTCCAACGATCGTTGCAAGTTGGCCTCGGTTTCTTGGGCACGATATATAACCTCAGTTGCATCTATGAGATACGTGTTAATGAACCCAATATCACCCACTTGTCTTTTCTTCAATTCGGCGATCTTCAATCTGCATAATATAGTGAGGATAATTATAAATACATGCAATGAAAGGGCTGAGTTATATAGAGAGACTTAATGACAGAAGTAGTACTACTTACAGACAGTAGCAGGTGACCGTTGCTTTATAGATGGCCAATTGATTGAAAAACTGATAGAACTCCTCAAATGGAATAGGCAACAGTTCAATTCCAAGGAGGTCATGCTCCTTTTAACTCTCACATACAAAGTACTCCTCCCTCGGACTCTTTGCAGGTTTTCATGTACCAATCATGCAATCTTAGCATCATCGTTGATAGAGAACTTGCATCTTTGACGAGAGGCTTCCGTACTCGTATCTTTGTATCTGCACCTCCAAGAAATCATAATGTACATCGTCGGGCAGGTAATCTGCAGGATTGCCATAACCGGGCACCATCCTCGGATCGGCGATGTCGCTAGCTGGCACCTTGAGCGGGGGCACGATTGCTTGCTTGTTCGCCGAGCTGGGCAATTTGTTTCCCAGCTCGTCGTTCTTTCATCCTTTGATCACTTTTAGTACTTCCCGACCTCTCCGCTTCGGCAAATGCCTTTCAATAATGCGCTCATAGTTGCCTTTCGGCGGAGACTTTGGTGGTTTTGTCGGGGCAGCGAGTGCGCTTCGCTTTCACGGATCTACCTTTCCTCCGGAGGTGGATGTCTCTTTGCTTTCAACCCTTCAAACCAGTCATCCACTTGGTCTGCGCGATCTTCGCGTTTTCCTCCTCGCTCCTCTCGTCGGTAACTTCTCCGAGTCTTCAGAGAAGGACCGAATATGTATCTCCTCCGCCTTTGGCTGTACTGCTAGACGCCGGCAGAGAAAGCGGAGCGGATGTCTTCTTTCCTTGCTTACGAGGCGGAGGAGAAGGACTACGACGCGCCGGAGCAGCCGGGGCGGCGGGTCTCTTCCGCCCTTCTTGCCGACGAGGTGGAGAAGGAGGAGGCTGGCTGCTCGGGCGCGTCGGCGCAGGCGGAGAAGGAGGCGGAGTGCCGCCACGCGCCGGAGAAGGAGCCGGCCGAGTGCCCTGATCATCACTCGGAGGAGGAGGCGGTGGAGGAGGCGGAGTGCCTGACTCACGGGAGGAGGAGGAGGAGGCGGAGGCGCCCATTCGAAGGTTGATGAGATCCTTCCGCCATAGGCATGGAGTCTTCAGAGAGAACCCAGCCGATACTCCCTTCACCGGTAGGGTGGTCAAGCGGAGGTCCTCAAATCCATCCGTTATTTCATTGACCATCACCTTAGCATATCCTTACGAATCGGCGGCGGTGAAAAGTTGAGTCGGGTTTAGTAGGATAAACAGAGCCAACAGCCGCCTTGACCTTTAAATTCATCCATTGCGCCATAAGGTGGCAATTTTCAGTATCCGTGATAGCATCCACGGGATAGCTGGCAGGAGCCGTCAAGGCATGCTCCGCTGAAGCATCTCGGTGGAAGCCACGCTGCTTCTCCGCGAGATGGCGGGTAGCCGGGGAAGCTTGGCAGGTCGTTTGCTGCGATCGCTTCTCGTTCCTCTAGCCCCATTACCCTTTCGTGCAGCGCTGCAGTTGGCTCTGCTCTAGTTTCTTCCTCCTCTCCGGGTTTTGTAACCCCCTGCGTCGAAATCCAACTTTCCACGAAGCGGAGCTGGCGTGCCTCGTGTCCGTCCGGGGTGCTCAGATTCCCGAGGGCCATTGTGAGCTCGTCCTTCTCCACATCTCGAACGAACGTCCCTTGATGCGCTGCTTGATATATTGCTGAAGCCTGTTGTTGTATGTCCAATTGTTCGTCCGTCCAAATGCACTTCCTGTTATAGGGTCCAAGGATCCGCCGCCCGAAGAACCAAGTCCGCAACGGTCTGGCAGTTCATTGTCTCGGTTCGATCCCTTTATCAAGCAGATCATTCTCAGCCTTGGCCCACTTAGGCCGAACTACGAGGTAGCCACGACCCGTGCAATGGTGAAGCTTCTTCTTCGCAGCATTTCTCTTGTTTGTCGCCGACATCTTTTTACTCTTTTCCGATGTCTTGTGGGCCACAAATGCGGGCGATCATCTCTGATCTTCTCATATTTTCCCTTG